>CAUYQV010148354.1:0-35314 GCA_963574575.1 Galagoides demidoff | reverse complement strand
ATGATTTTCGGATGTCCAGTGGACATTTTTAATCCTTTCACCACTGTGGAAGTTGGGTTTTGTTCAAAAATTTCTGGGTGAGTTTACTTTGGAGGTAGAGCATTGCACTGGTCATTGTGGAGGATGGGTCTGAGAATATCCAGGAGAGCTAGTTTAGTTATGGCAAATTTCTTCAACATGTCTACGTCATTAAAGTATTTGATTTCTCCATCACAAATGAAATTCAGTTTAGCTGGATACAGGATCCTGGGCTGGAAATTGTTTTGTTTTAGGTGATTGAAGGTCAATGACCATCTTTTTCTGGCTTGAAATGTTTAAGCTGAGAGATCTGCAGTCATTCTGATATTTCTCCCTTTATAGGTAATGCTTTTCTTATGTCTGGTTGTTTGCAGAATTTTCTCCTTTGTCTTAACTTTGGCAAAGTTAATTGCAATGTGTCTAGGAGATACTTTATTTGGATTGAGTCTTGCTGGGGTTCTGAAACTGTCTGCTATCTGAAGTTCTGTATCTCTTGCAATGCTTGGAAAATTCTCCTCCAAAATCTCCTGGAGTAGAGAATCTGTACCTTTAGGACCATTCATTTCTTTGGGAACCAGGGTCATTTAAAGGACTATGAATTAGCTGTTTGTGGACTGTATATAGTGACAAACTTATTGATTATTTAATTCTTTTGTGTTCATTTGATTAATCAAAGTCCATGAAAGAAATGATAAATGTTACTGTTAAGATTATAGTCATATCAACTTCTTGTTCTTGATTTCTGAGACTTTTTTTGTTCCAGAGACAAGGTCTGTCTTGTCCAGGCTGGGTCACAGTAGTGCAATCATAGTTCACTACAACTTCAAAATCCTGGCCTCAAGTGATCTTACTTCCTCACCCTCCCAAGTAGCTGGGACTACAGGTGTGCACCATCTTGCCCACTTTTTATGTTTTGTAGACTCATGATCTCTCTATGTTGCCCAGACTTGTCTCAAACTTCCAGCCTCAAGTGCTCTTCCTGACTTGGCCTTCCAAAGTGCTAGGATTATGAGTTTGAGTCACTGGGCCTAACCAGATTTTATTTTTAAAATTTAGCTGTTACTTAATGCAGAACTTAAATATTCATGAACATGCCTTTGTGCTTTGGATCTTGTATTGATTGATATGATGTTTTATATAATTTTTTCTTGAATTCTTCTTTTGTTCAATTTTAATATCACCACTGCTACTTTAGTTTTTGGTTTGTTTTGCTTTCATTTATACTAGATTATTGTTCATCCTTTGAAAGAAGAGCTTTGTGCATCACTTCCTTTTAGGCCTGCCTTTTGTAAAAGATGAGAAATTTCATCTGTTTTCCCTTCTTTTTAGTCTGATCAGCAAGCATTTATTGACTACCTTCTACGAATGAGAAGCTGTCAGAGATACAATGTGCAGAAATCAAAAGGCCATTTTCTACCTGAAAGGAATGCATATTCTGGTAGTGGAGAGTTAGATTCTTTCTTCAAGGTGCTGTTTTGATGTAATGAGATACAATGCTAGGAGTGGAGATGTTCACAGGGTGGGACTAGAGCTGGGGAAAGGGATACTTACCCCAGTCTGAGTGGGAGAGGACTAGAATCTGATCTGATCTCAAAAGGGGAGCATTCTCCAGGTGTCCAGAAGGGGAAAAAGATACAAGGCCCCAGAAATGTCCAACCCCACAGAACATAGAAAATATATGCACTTTGCTTTCACCAGAGCATGAAATGCAAGGTGGGACCAGAGGAGCTGGAGCTGGAGAGGTAGATTGAGCCACTTCATATTAGAGGTGACCAAGGAAGGTGGCCCAAGAGAACATGGATCAGCCCTACCTCCACCAAGTTGGGGCCTGGTGAATATCTCTTTCTTTGAAATTTGTTGAGTCTTTTTACCCTGAGCTTTTAACCCTGGTGAAGCTTGGTGGTAGGGAGTAGGGGAAGCAGAGAGATTGTGGAGATGTGAGAAGGGTGCCTGTGGGACAGCTGCACTGCCCACCCCCTGCCATCTACCTCTGGCTCAGCAAAGACATGACTGTCTCTGCAGTCTACTAGTGAGGGGGCTAGGCTTGAATGGCCTTTAGGGTAAAGGGCCCCAGGGAAATTTTCTTAGGGGAAGACCACCTGAGTCAGGGAATGTGTGTATGGGAGGCCTCACTGACCCAAGAGAGGACACCATTTGGATGGCCCACTGGAGTTAGCCAAGAGGGACCTTAGGGAAAAATAAAAGCACTACATGTTTGTGCCACCAATGAGCTAAGTCTTCTCAATAACACTGGCATTCGCTGGTGGCTGATTGTGTACACCAAAGACAGAGTTTACTACATGGGATGGGACATGGTGATACTTCCTAAAAATTCTCCTCAGAAGTTCTTTCTCCTCCTAGCAGTAAATCCCTCCTTCTTCCACCAACTCTTCAGCCTTTTTGCCTCCCTGTATGTTCTTATATAAAGCTATCTACCACTGCCATCAGTTCACCCCCACCTCCCAGAACCTGTCCTGCTAGGACCTGACCTCAGCAGGCTGAGTCACACCTACATCACCCTTGTGGGACCACATCCTGCTTCCGGTCCTATCCCCACTCTTAGCTCCTTTGGATTCTCTGTGGGGGGAGCCAAGGACGTGGCTTTCTCTCCCTCTCTCTGAATTAGATTCCCCAATGGCAAGAAATCAGGCTTCCTGGGGAAATCTAAGTTTGCTCATGAATGTAACCATGTATTGCTGCTCCATCACCTGAGCCAGCTGTTTCTGCTTTTTTAGACTGCACTCAGCTGTGCCCTTGAATGAACTGGGGCATAAGTTCTTAGGTCCTGACCACACATGCTGTTACCAACTTCCCTACCTCTCAGCATTCAGTGGGGAACTCTGAATTCCAGCACGTCTCCACTCTGCTGTAGTGCCTTTCTAGGGCTGGCAGGCATGCTGCCATGGAGCTGGTCTTTGTGGCTTTGTGCCCACAGAAATTACTAGGGGCACACCCTCTTAACCTCCTCTACTTCCAGCCACGAAGATTCTCCAGGATCAGCCACCCCTGTGGCATTTGAAGGGGGTCTAACCACACACCAGATGTGTGAGGTAACAGGTGGTCTGCTTGATCCTGGTACTTCAGTGACCCTCTGCCTGCCAGTGGCCAGACAGGGATTCAACACATGTCCAGGCATGTCTACCACTGACCTCCTCATCCATGAAATTCACAATATCTGCAAAAATTGTGTATTTATGCAGGTTGGTTTTGTATAAATACTGACTCCCACCCTACCAGGCTGACAGACTTCTTTAGCCTCTTTCAATCTAGCTTACATAAAGCCACACAAATACAGTTTTCCATTACCCACATCTGTGCCCTAAAACTTCATGCCCTCGTGGTTCTAATTCTGATTTTGGAATAGATCCCACCATTTCCCTCTTTTTGAAGGTGGCTTTCCAAGGATCACACACTTCTGTTGGGTCAACCCTTACACCATGAGCATAATAGCTAGATGCTTATTTTGAAAACTCATTCTTGTCACAGTTCTAGGGGTCTAATTTACCTGCAAGATAGCTCAGCATGAAAACCCAGACATACCCAACAAATAGAACATGAATTCCAACCTACTTTGTAGACTATTGCTGTGGTGCCATATCCAAGTAAACACAATCCCACCTCAAAAGAGAAAGAAAAGATTATAGGTAATATAGGTCTTTCTGAAGTTTTCTTCTAGACCTGGAAAAGAGGGTTACACAGCATATCATACAAAAAGACCTTTTAAAATCCTCTCTAAAGGATTTAGACAAAATTTGGGTATAACAAGTTATTTCTCATCAATTTCTTGTGAGTGTACTCAGTCTAAATCTCTCCAGGGTTTCCTCCTTTTCTCTGCTTCTCTCTCTGTCTTTCTTTCTCTCTGGCTCTATCTCCTTCCCTCTCTTCCTCTGCCCTTGTTACTACATTCTCTTGGTATTTCATCACATCTACTCTGGTCAACAAAACCATCTTCCTTGAAGCTAATCCTTCTTAGAAGGACTAGAAAGGACACATTTGTTTCCTCCAGTTTTTTTTTAATTAAACTTTTTATTTGGAGATAAATGTAGATTTACACACAGTTGTTAGAAATATGCAGAATTATTTTGTGTGTTTATCCAGTGGTAACATCTCATTGAACTATAGCACAATTTTACAAACGTGATATTATCATTGATAGACTCAAATAAAGAACATTTCCATCACCACAAGCATCCCTCATGATGTCCTTTTATAGCCATACCTGTCACCCTCCTCAGCCCCTGGCAACCACTAATCTGTTCTCCATTTCTGTAAACTGTGTCATTTTAAGACTATTACATAAATGGAATATGCAGTAACCAATCTTTCATTCAGCATAATTCTCTGTATTCATCCAGCTTGGTGCATGTATCTGTATCAACAGTTCCTTTTTATTGCTGCATAGCATTCCATGGTAAGGATATGCCACGAATTGTTTAATCATTCATCCCCTGAAAGACATCTGGGTTTTTTCCATTTTTTAGCTATTAGGAATACAGCTGCTATAAATATTCATGTACAAGTTTTTGTATAAACTTAGGTCATGATTTTTTTGGGATACATACCCAGGAGTGCAGTTGCTACGTCATTTGGTAACTCTGAGTTTAATTGGTTAAAAAACTGCCAAACATTTTTCCAGAATGGCTGTACCATTTTCCTTTCCCATCAGCACTGCACGAGTGACTCAGTTTCTCTGCATCCTTGCTAGCATTTGGTGGTGTCACTGTTTTTTATTTTAGCCATTCTGGTAGGTATACAGTGGTAGCTCATATAGTTTAAATTTGCAATTCCATCATAGTTAATGGTACTAAACATCTTTTCAAGTGTTATCTATAAATCGTTTTCAGTAAAATGTTTCTCTATATCTTTTGCCCATTTTCTAATTGGATTGTTTGCTTTTTCACTGTTGGGTTTTGAGAATTCTTTCATCTAATTACCAGTCTTTTGTCGAATAGGTGGCTTGAAAATATTTTCTCCAACTCTCTTCTTTCATCTACATAGCAGGGTCTTTCACTAAGCAAACATTTTTTTTTTTTTAAGTTTAAGGAAGTCCAATTTATCAGCTTTTCTTTTCATGGACCATGCTTTTGGGGTCATGTCTAAAAACTCTTTGCCTAGCCCTAGATATCAAAAATTCTTCCTGTGTTATTTTTTTCCCTATAAGTTTTAGTTTTACACTTTACATTAATCCCATGGTCCACTGGTGAATTAATTTTTATCTAAGATTTGAGAGTTAGATAAAGGTTTATTTTTTTTTATTCAGGTCCAATTGTCCCAGCATCATATGCTGAAAAACTGTCTTTCCTCTATTAAATGACTTTGGCAACTTTTTCAAAAATGAATTGGGCATATTCGTGTAAGCTTATTTCTGGATTCTTTGTTCTATTCCATTGATTCGTATCCTCTGTCTCTTTGCCAATACCACACTGTCTGATTACTGCAGCCATTTAATTAAGTCTAGAAATTGGGTAGACTAATTTCTCTCACTCTATTCTTCTTTTTTGCAATCGTTTAAGCTATCCTAGTTCCTTTGTCCATATAAGTTTTAGAGTAATCTCATCTGTATTTTTAAAAACCTTGCTGAGATTTCAGTAGAAATCATTTTAAACTGTACATTAATTTGGGGGAAATTGACAGCTTTACTATGTGGAGTTTTCGATTTGTAAACACGTTATATCCCTTCTATTATTTATATCTTCTTTGATTTCTTCACATTATGTCTCTTCTATTATTTACATCTTTATTTTAATTTATCAGTGTTATATCAATATTCATTATAGAAGTCCTGCATGTTTTATTAGATTTACATTTACTTTTCAGTGATTATAGATAATATTATATTTTTAATTTCAGTGACCATGAGTTCATTGCAAGAATATAGAAATACAATTTTTGTATGTTTATCCTGTATCCTGTTACCTCACTAAAGGAACTTATTAGTTCTTGATATATTCTTTTACATTTTCTATGTAGACAATTATGTCATTGGCAAATCTTTCCAAGCTACATGCTTTTTATTCTCCCCAACACATTGTACTGGCTAGAACTTCCAGCACTTGTTAAATAAGAGATTGTCTTATTCTCAGTCTTAGGAAGAAAGCACTTGGTCTTTCTTTATGAAGGATAATGTTAGCTGTAAGTGATTTGTAGATGTTCCTTATCAAGTTGAGGGATTTCTCCTCTATTCATGTTTCTTTTTCTGAGAGATTTCATCATAAATAAGCATTAGGTGTTGTCAGATACATTTCACATTTGATATGACCATGTCATTTTTCTTCTTTAGCCTGTTAATATGGTGGATCACACTGGTTGATTTTGAGTATCAAACCAGCATTGCTTGCATCTCTGGAATAAATTCCATTTGGTCATGGTATATGATTCTTTTTGCGTATTGCCGAATTCCATTTGCTAATATTTTGTTAAGGATTATTGCATCTATATTTATGAGGAATAGTGGTCTGTAGTTTTTAAAAATTTATACTACTTTTTTTCTGGTCTTGGTATCAAGGTAGTATTAGTTTCATAAAATGAGTTAGGAAATGTTTTTCCTTTTCAACTTTCTGGAAGAGATTACACAGAATTGGTATTACCTTATATTGTATGTTTGGTAGAATTCTCTAGCAAAATTATCTGGGCCTGGTGATTTCTGTTTTGGAAATTTTTAAATTAGAGATTAAATTTCTTTGACAGATAAAGAGCTATTTAAATATGTTTTGTATTGGGTGAATTGTGGTAGTTGATTGTTGATGAATGACCCATTTTATCTAACTAGTCAAATCTATGTATTAGAGTTGATTGTAATATTCCTTTTTTTTTTTTTTTAAGACAGAGTCTCACTTTGTCACCCTTGGTAGAGTACCACACCATCACAGCTCACAGCAACCTCACACTTGGGCTCTAGTGATTCTCTTGCCTCAGCCTCCCAAGTAACTGGGACTACAGGTGCCTGCCACAATGCCTGGCTATTTTTAGAGATGGGGGGGTCTTGTACTTGCCCAGGCTGGTCTCGAACCTGTGAGTGCAGGCCATTCACCTGTCTTGGCCTCCCAAATTGCTAGGATTACAGGCGTGAGCCACCACACCCAGCCAATATTCCATTATTTTTGATGTCTGCAGAGTCTGTAGTGATATCCTCTATTTATTTGGTAATTTGTGTCTTCTTTCTTTTCTTCTTGATCAGTCTTGCTATAAGTTTGTCAATATTATTGATTTTTTTCTGAAGAACCAGCTCTTTATTTCATAATTTATTGCTTCCCCATTTTTAAATTTATTGATTTTATGTTTTTATCTTTATTATTTATTTTCTTCAGTGTTTCAGGTTTATTTTGTTTTTATTCTAAGTTCTTGAGGTTGGAGCTTAAGATTTTTATTTGAGACTTTCCTTCCCCCACCAGTTGTATGCATTTAGTGCTATACATTTTCCTCTCAGCACTGCTTTACCTATGTGCCACAAATTTGGTGTGCTGTATATTCATTTTCATTCCGTTTCAATGTACTTTTAAAATTTTCCTGGAGACTGCTTCTTTGACCCATGTATTATTTAGACATGTGTTATTTTGTTTCCAAGTGTTTGGAGATCTTGTTGTCTTTTTGTTTTTCATTTCTGGTTTGATTCCACTGTCATCAGATGACACACTCTGTATGAATTTAGCTCTGTTGAGATTTGGTTATGGTCCAGAAATGTCCTATCTTGGTATATGTTCTGTGGGCACTTGAAAAGATTACGTGTTCAATTGTTTTGGGGAACAGTATTTTATAAATGTCAATTAGATTCTTTTGGTTGATGGTTTTGTTCAGTTCTTTTATGTCTTTACTGATGTTCTGCCTGGTTTTATGAAATTTTGAGTGGTGGTGGTGCTGAAGTCTCCAACTATAATTATAAATTTTTCTATTTCTCTTTAAATTTTATCAGTTTTATTTCATATATTTTGCAGCTTTGTTGTTTGTATCCAGGATTGCTACGTCTTCTAGATGGCTTCACTCTTTAATCATTATATACTATCTCTCTCATTCTCTGGTAAATTTGTTTTCTCTGATGTCTACCTATATGGTCATATATGAAATGAGTTTTTTTTTTTTTTTTAACTGACAGGGTCTCACTGTTGTTATGTTACCCAGGCTACTGTAATCATAGCTCACTGCAACCTTGGACTCCTGGGCTCAAGCAATCCTCCTGCCTCAACCTCCTGAGTACAGATGTGTGCCACCATGCCTGGCTAATTATTTTTTATTTTGTAGAGAAGAGGTCTGCTATGTTGCCCAAGCGGACCTCAAATTCCTGGCCTCAAGTAATCCTCCTGCCTAGGCTTCCCAGAGTGCTGGGAATATAGGCATCAGCCACTGCACCTGGCCCTAAGTTTTTTCTATACAGTAGTTATAATGTGTTATAAAATTCATTCTGCCAATCTCTCTCTTTCAGTGGGTACATTTTAAGTGGGTACATTTTAACCTTTTAAGGTGATTATTGATATAGTAGAACTTATGTTTGTCATTTTATTATTTGTTTTTGGTTTCTTCTGGGTTGGGAGGGTTGGTTTTTGTTTTTTCCTGCCTTCATGTGAATATTTTTAGGATTGCATTTTATGTATCTATAGGTTTTTAAAATGTCTCTCTGCATAATTTGCTTTAAGTGGTTGGTCTAAGTATTGCATTATATATACATAACATCACAGTGTGGTGGTGTTTTCATATTACCTGTTTGAATGAAGTATAGAAACCTTACCTACATTCCATCATCTTCCCCCATTTGTAATATAAATCCTGCTATTTCTTTCTTCCACATACATGTAGAACCACATTAGACAGTTTTATAATTTTTGCTTCAATCAAATATAATTTAGAAAAGTCAAGAAGAGAAAGAAAGCCTAACATATGTTTACTCATATTTTACTTATCGTATACTTCTTTTTTGTGTTCTAATATTTCTTCATTTACTGCTTCCTTTCTGTTTATAGAACTTCCTTTTGCCATGTCTGATGGTGACAGATTCTCTTAGTTCTCCTTCATCGGAGAATGTCTTGCTTTCTCCTTCATTTCAGAAGGATATTTTTCCAGGAACAGGATTCTGGGTTGGCAGATTTTTTTCTTTCAGCACTTAAAAATTATTGTGTACCTTCCTTCCAGTCTCTGTGGTTTCTGGCAAGAGGGTCTATTGCCATTAGAACTGTTGTTTCTCTATTGTAAGGTTCTAATCTGATTGCCTTCAAATTTTCCTCTATCTTTAATTTTCAAAAGCTTATGATGTGTCTTGGTATAGATTTCTTTAGGATTATACGCTTTCTATATCAGTAGGTAGCCAGCCAAATATGGGGGATTTTCAGCTTTTATTCCTTTGAGTACTTTTTCTTTTCTGTCCTCTTTCTTCTCTCCTTCCAAGTCTCCTATAACACAGGTCCTTGAGGCTCTGTGAATTTGTTTTCAACTTATTTTCTCTCTGTTATTCATATTAGCTAATTTCACTGTTCTACCTTTCAGATCACTAATTCTTTCCTCTGCCCTCTCATTCTGCTACTGAGTCTATCTTCGGAACTTTTAATTTTAGTTGCTTCATTTTCAGTCCTAAAGTTTACATTTGGTTATTTTTATTTTCTCTTTCTTTCCTGATACTTTTCCTTTGATGAGGCTTTATGTTTTTTCATGTGTTTGAAGTATGTTTTTAATTGCTTATTGAAACATTTTTATCATAGATGCTTTTAAATCTTTCTTGAATAATTCTAATATCTCTGAGCTCTTGATGTTGGTCTCTACTGGTTTTCAAAAAATTCAGTTTGAGGTCTTCCTGGTTCTTGAAAATCAGACAAATGACTTTCAGTTAAAATTTCAGCATTTGTATATTGTGGTCTGAACCTCTGAATCTTCTGTTTTAGTTGGCTTTCTCTGACACTGCTGAGGCAGGCTCCCTGGGTCCCAGGTCCCTAGCTGGTCCCTAGCTCTACCTCCTTCTCTCCACCTTTCGGATTCTTCTTATGCTTGCTTTACATATAATGTCCAGAATTTTTAGGTGTAGTTAGCAGGAGGAACAAGAAAAAGTACATCTGCTCCATCTTCCCAGAACTAAAAGTCAGGCAAGAATGTCAAGCCTTTAAGTTCAATTTATTGTTCCTGTCATGCAGAGAAGTAAAATAGTAAGATTTTTATTTTATATAAATTGTTCTAAGGGCTATATACCAAGTGAATTTGAAAAAGATCTAAATGGAGTCTAATAAATTTAAAAGTTATTGGCAAAGATGAAAAGAGATAGTGATAGGTTGGCTGGAGGGAAGAGATAATTTCTAGGAATATCATCATGTTCCACATAATGTTTCAGTCAGCAATGGATAGGATGGTGGTACCATCAGATTATAAGGCTGTATTTTGACTTACCTTTTCTATATTTGGATATACAAATACTTGCCATTGTGTTACAATTGCCTACAGTATTCCACACATTAACATGCTATAGGAGTTTGTAGCCTAGGAGCAATAGGCTATCCCAAAAGGCCAGGTGTGAAGTGGGCCATGCCATCTAGGTCTGTGTGAGTACACTGTATAATGTTTGCAGTGATGAAATCACATAGTGACACATGTCTCAGAATTTATCATTAAGCAACATATAATTGTATTTAGGAGATAAAATTGACAGGACTAAGTGGGTTTTGGGATGTGAGAATGAAGGAAAGAGTCTAGACTACCAGGTTTATGGCTTGGGATCCAATATGATGGGCACATTGTAATACCAGGAACACAAAAGGAGGAGTAGATCTGGTAATGAGAAGAAAGAAAGATATATTTGATTTTAGACACATTGGGTTTGAGATGTTTACAGATCATCCAAATGGACATGCCTCTCAAGCAATTATATAGACCAATGTAAAGAATTACAGTGGAGAGGCCACGGTTGGTTCTGTTAGTTTGAATGTCCCCAGTACAACATGGTAGTAAAACTCTGAGAAAGAGAGATCACAGGGGTAAGAACAAAGAAGGAAGAGCCATGTTCCAGGGAGGCAACCCCAAAAGGGAGCAGTTAGAAGCAGGAGGAGTCTTGAAAACAACAGAAACAGAAACTTTTAAGACAGAAGTGCTCAAATTCTGCAGATAAGGTCACAGTGAGATGAGGACTATAGCGCTTTTTGGTTCAGCCTTCTAGAAGCCTGGTGGCCTGTCCCAGAGCAGCTGCAGCATAGTGTCAAGGAGCATGAGTGTGGCGGAATCAATGGGAGGAGAGCAAGTAGAGAGAGCAAGTAGAGACTTGCTTTTCACAGCTTGGATCACAGAGAAAGATAAAGCTAGGAAAGAAGCAACATGCTCAGATCTTATATTAATTTTCTCTTTTGGACTGAAACAACTTCAGTCTGCTTATATGATGAAAGGAAAGGGGTTTGAAGATACAGGACAGAGAAGCTGACTTATGGACCAAGAGGCAAGGGGCAAACAACCAATCAGGAATGTAGAGAAAGGGTTGGCTTTGAGCCCAAGTGCAAACACCTGGTCCTTTCAGTCTGGAAAGATGGAGAGGAAGGTGTGAAGAAATCTTCACACAGGGAGCAGAAAAGGGAAGCAGTTTACAGGTGCCCACGTCCATTATTTTAATAAAGTGGGTGGTAGGTCCTCTCCTGAGATAATAGGAGGCACTATTAGAAAGGGGCTAAATAGAAAGCTTGAAAACAGTGACAAAGACTTGGAAAGAGAGAAGGTTCTGACAAGAGACAAGATAAAGCATCGTCAATTGCGCCTGAGGACTCAGTTCATGTTGGTCACATGGAACCTGCCGTGGCAGCCCTGCTGTCATTAGCTAAAGTGATTTCCAACTGAGTACACAAGTCATTCTCAACCGTATGTTAATTTGTGTCATGTGGGTCAGAACAGATAGAAGTTCTTGGCAAAAGACAGAAATAAATAAGACATCCTAGTGATGGTTTTTCAATGCAGAGAAAAAAATGTCAATGTGAAGTTTGGTCTGTAAGACATTCATTTGCAAAAACCACTGGTAACTGGCTTGTATAGTTTGCCTTGTGTAATTATTGTGAAAGAAGGAAAGGAATTCCATGAATTGCCTATATTTCACTGTTTGGGCACAGAATGAACTGAGGTCAGGTAATAATAAGCAGTCCTGCTACCAGCCTTATTCATCTAATCATCTCTTATGCTGCCAAGACAATGCTCTTCTTTATGCCACATGGAGGCCTGGCCTCTGTGATTGTAGCAACTCCTGCCAACTCAGCACTTGGCTTGGTGACCCGAGGGTTCTCAGGCCACATCATCAGAGACAGCTGGTGCCCTGGACACATCCGCTGTTTTGCTCTCCACACGATGGCCATTGAAAACCCCAAGGTGGGGACTCACTGGGGAACCTCCATTCAGTCTCCACAGAGCCCCAGGGAGGGCAGGGCTGACGTCAGACTAGGAGGTGAGAGGCTCAGACCCAGAGAAGGCAGGCTGTGTTCCAGGACATGACAGTTTCTGTGAAGAGAAGATGTATGACCTTCTTTCTGCCAGAGTGTGTCTAAAGCTGGAAGGGCAATGGAACTAATTTCTAAGGAGTTCATGCATTATTCAGGAGTTTGCCAAGAAAGGCTAAGATGGCAAAGGAGAAGGAAACAAATTGTGTACTTTCAAGAAGAAAGGTTCCACGATGCAAGACATTCTATTTAAATGAAGGCCTGGGCCTGGTCATCCAGCCAAATCCAAGAATAAGAGAAGTCCAGCATGGTCCCTCTGATCCCAGGCAGTGCCATCTGCTACTGCTCCTAAGTTAGTTTGTATCATTTCTTCCTTTGACTAAAGAAGGAACAAGAACATTTACTTACCACCTATTTGTTGAATGTCCCCAGTACAACATGGTAGCAAAACCATGAGAGAGAGAGCAATCACATGAGTAAGAACAAGAGGGAAGAGCCCCGTGTTCCAGGGAGAAAACCCTGAGGAGGAGCAGTTAAAGGAAACAACAGAAAGGAAACTTAAGACAGAAGGACTCACATTCTGCAGAGAAGGTCACAGTGAGGTGAGAACTATAGATCTCGGTTAGGTCTTGCTTAATCTACACAACAACCTGTGAAGCAGATGGAAGTCCTCACCCCTTATAGTAGAGTGGGGAGTTGAGGAGGTTAAGAATTACTGCCACATAAATATTAGTAGTAGAGCTGGGATTAGCCCCTAGATTTTAAGGCACAGAAATCTACTAATGCTCCTCCTCTTATATCCCAAGAAACCCACACAGTCATCTGCTTTGTGTTTCTTTCTGCCCAGAGCACCTATTTAGGCATCATAAGAATTTGCAGCTCAAGTCTAAATTACCTCAACAGGCAAGTGGGCCTTTGCCCAGTGGCCTGGGGGATGGGAGGGACGTTCTTCACTTTTATGGGTTTTAGGAAGGGCGCAGTTCTACACCTTTGAACTTGATGGTGTTCATGACTTGTAGCACCCATTGTACACTTGTTCCTTTCCTGACTCAGGTAAGTCCCAGGAGACTGGAGCTCAGTCAGTATACCATTTATACACAGGGACTTGAGGTGTTGGTCCTTTCAGAACCAAAGTCAGCACTTATGGTGTGACTGAGACCTTTTTCCAATTTGTAAATATGTGTGTATGAAAGGAGTAAGAACTAAGACCCATTTATCTGCACATGTAATAAATGATTTTTATGGAAGGATGCATAAGCTTAAGACATCCTGGCTGAGTCTATAGTGATAACATCAAGTTGACAATGACAGAAGACTTGAAGACATCCTTATAGAATAGAACTGATTTTAAAGGAGCTGCACAATGGCTCGGCACGTGGAAATGCCTTTGCCAGCTTTTGAAGTGGACTGTCTACCTCTCCTATAGTCAAAAGATGGTAAAAGTAAAACTTTCTATTAATAATCATGAATAAATGACACATTGGGAGTTTTTCTTCAGAAATGGTGCTAATTCTTTCAGGAATTGAGCTACTGAACATTCTTCCCCAATCCCTAGATCCTGGTACTGGTCCCCTTGGCACATAGTACCAGGTACCAGGTACCAGAGTGACATGCACCCTGCAATCTGTTTGTAACCCTGAGCAAAGACTTCATACTCCTGACCAGGCCAGTGGCCCACATGCCTAGTCAGGCCTCAGCCTTGAGCTTCCATCTGTCTCTCCTTACCCCTCTCTGATTTCTTCTGATTTTCCCTTTTATGGATGATATTCTTCCTAATCCTTCCAAAAATGGGAATAACCCCTTACAATATTGATCCATTGTAAATCTCTGCTTCATATCCCCAAGTCTCCCTGCTATTCTCAGTCTTCCTCCCACTTCTTGCCTTTAGTAGCTCTATATCAGGAAAAGCAGGGGTCTGGCCCTCCCCAGGGGTAGCTTAAGAGGTTGAAAGCTTCCTAGAGAAAACCCACCTCCAGCAAAGCAGCAAGCAAGTGCTGTATTTGTGTCTGAATGCAGCATCTATGTGGGTGGACCTGAGAGCAGTTTCACAAGGCATGTGCCTCAGGTGTGGTACAGAGAGGTGGCCAAGATGGTCAGCAGAACCAAAGATGTCCTGTCCTTGGGACAAGAAGGACAGTGTAAATCTGACACTGGTGATCTCATCTCAGAAGCAGATGTAGCTGGAGAGCAAGTGTTTTTTTATTACAGGAAGTCTTTCAGTTACCATTTCTATCTTTACTTGTTCTCTTTACTTGTTATAGCTCTATTCAGATTTTCTATTTATTCTTAAGTAAATTTTGGTCATTTGTGTATCTAGAAATTTGTCTAGTTCATCTAATTTACCTAGTTTATTTGTATACAATTGTTCTTAGTATTCGCTTATGAGATTACACACTCTAGCTTTCTTTTGGTTACTGTTTGCATGATATATTTTTTTCTATCATTTTACTTTCAGGCTGTTTGTGGTTTTGAATCTAAAGTGAGTCTCTTGTAGATAGCACGCAGATGGACCACTTTTTTTTAAAAATCCCTTCTGCCAATCTCTGCCTTTTAATTGGAGAGTGTAATTCATTTACATTTAATGTAATTACAGATAAGGGTGTATGTCTGGCATTTCACTGTTTCTTTTCTATATATATTATATTGTTCTTGTTCTTCTATTTCTTTATTATTGCCTTTTTTGTATTAAATAAGTATTCTCTAATGCACTGTTTAAATCCGTTTGTAATATCTTTTATTATATATTTTATGCTAATTTCTTAGTGCTTGCCCTGGAGATTACATTTAACATCTTAATGTATAACAATTAATACATTCTGATTAATTCTAATTTAATTTTAATAGAATATAAAATCTTAGTTGCTATTTAGCTTGCCCCCTTCTCCTTTGTGTGTTATTGTCACAAATTACATTTTACATGTTTTCTTCCTATAAATTTGTAATTATTGCTTTATGTAGTTGTCTTTTTTAATTAAATCATAACTGCGTACAATGTGCTGATTTGATGTACAATGTGGAATGCTTAAATCAGACTGATTAACATAACCATCATCTCACTTACTTATTTGTTGTGGTAAGACATTTATACAATACTCTCTTAGTAGTTTTGAAATGTACCATTGCACTATGTACAATATGTGAGGTACCACCGAATGCCCTCCCTGCTCCTGCCCTCTCTCCTTCCCTCCACTGCAGTTGTCTTTTAAATAAGATAGGACAAAGAGGAGTTACAAACAAAAAAATATATATTTCTACTTTTATATTTACCTATGTGGTTATTTTACTGGTGTACTTTGTTTCTTCATGTTGATTTGTCAATTTTTACTATCTAATGTTTTACATTTCAGTCTGAAGAATATCTGTGGTATTTCTTGTAGGACAGATTGCTAGTGATAAACTCTTAGTTTTTGTTCATCTTGGAATTTTTAATTTATTCTTCAGTTTTGAAGAATAGTTCTGAAGGATATAGGATTCTTAGCTGACTTTTTTTTTTTAGCACTTTGAATATGGCATTCCACTGCCATATAATTAAGGAATTAGTTAAATTGATTTAATGAATTAATTTGACTAATTAAATTAATTATTATAATGTATTTCAAATGTGCCCTTGTAAGATTAGAACTAATTAAAATTTAAATCTGAGAAAAAGAATAACTAATCCTAGTAACTGTCTTTATTAGGATTTTCTGTCCCTGACAAATATACCAAGACAACAGAAATTGAAATATTTTCTCTTGGATTGTATTATTGATATAGGAAGCAAACAGTGTGTGAATTATGAAATGTCTAATCATCTCACAAGAGACTTACTTTCAAAACTCTATTAACAGGATGGGGAAAAGGGCAGCACCTGTGGCTCTGTGGGTAGGGCACCAGCCCCATATACCAAGCCTGGTGGGTTCAAACCCGGCCCTGGCCAAATTGCAACAACAAAAACAATAGCCAGGCGTTGTGGCAGGAGCCTGTAGTCCCAGCTACTTGGGAGGCTGAAGCAAGAGAATAGCCTAAGCCCAGGAGTTGGAGGTTGCTGTGAGCTGTGTGACACCACGGCACTCTATCGAGGGCAATAAATTGAGACTCTGTCTCTACAAAAAATAATAAATAAATAAATACAATAAAATAGTATGGGGAAAAAACTCTAAGGTTAATCTAGAATAATTATTTTAATAGATTTTAAGAGATGAAACTTTAAAACTCAAACTTTTAAAAAATCAAAATACTGATTAATATGCTTTAAAATCTCAATAAAGAAGATCACTTGCTTAATATGGTAAAAAATAATAGAAATATAAAGCTATCAGCTACTGTAATAATCAACAGAAAAACTTGTAGGACATTTCTACTAAAACCAGACAAAGCAAAGTGTTCCTCTATTAATATTTTTAGAGATTTTAGCTGCATTACACAGCAGATCAAAATCACCAAAAAATTAATTTGCATAGTGAACAATTCTTCTCATTTTTGGAAGTGTTCTTCGGCTTTTCCCAAGTCCCTTACTATTGGGTGGTCAGGGGATGAGAGGGCCATGGTGCTGCCCTTTTTCCTGCATGTACCCAGGCCATGATTCCTGGAAATCATCTTTTATTATTGAAAGAGAATTCCATGCTGTGCATAATTGTGTAAGAGCCTTTCAGAACTTTCACTCTAAATTTTAGTTTTTCTCCTAGCTTTGCAACACCTGTTTTCTTCAAGATGGGATTATGTGAGAGAAACTCCCAGAATGACCATCCCACAACTACCTCTAAACTCTGAATGATGCTCCTGGAACACTGCCCAGGGAACCCCCTCAGGCCATATCCCTAGGACAGATTAGGGAATAAGCAGGACTTGTTTCAGCAGGAACACTGCCCAGGGCCCTCTCACTGCCCCTCCATCAGGCATCCACAGTTGCCGCAAACCATGGGATAAGTTTGGGGGGATTTTCTGTGAATTAATCTGAATCTATCTCCTTCTCCAGCATGAAACCAAGGGAGGGAGAGCCAGTCCATTCCTGCCAGAATAGGATAAAATGGAGGGGGGAAGAAAGAAGGATGGGACCCAAATGGCAGCAAATTTAGGAGTGACCATGACAGAAAAAAGTCCAAGAGGATACAGAGATAGGGCCTGATGCTCCACAAGTTTACATCCTTTGACAACATGGTACCTATGAAAGAAAAAAGCAGAAAAGGGAAAACTGCAGCAAGAAGGGGCCCTGATTTAGCTGTGCCCCTGCCAAATTATATGTAAGCAAAATCCTGCAGGCTGAGCCAAATGAACAGAAGATGGGGGGTGGGGTGGGGTGGGTGTTAGTGGAAATGGGTAGTATTTAGCCAGATCCAAGGGAAGCCTGAATTCCATCTCACCAATCACTTCTTCCTCTGTGACGCTCCTGCAGAGCTGCTCAAACCAGGATCGAGAGCAGAAAAGACACTCAATACTACATGACAGCAGGACAGGAGATCATCTCCAGGGCAGAACCCTCTGGTCAAAGCTCAGTTGGAGCATGTAGCTTAGCTGCTCCCTAAGCCTGGTTTAAGTCTTGACATCTTGTTTCCTCCTGGTGGGTTCCTTGGTAGGGTAAGTGATCAGTGAGCTTAGGCCAGTCTTTACTGGAGGTGGGCCACGCTGGAGTCCATGATTCTGGTGCAGTAAGGGAAACAAGGCCCAGTCAGTTGTCTTGCTTTTGACAAACCAAATGAGGAACTTCTCCTTTCTGGAGGAATTAGGAAGGGGGTGGACAGATAGGTTAACAGAAAAGCAAGCATGTTGCAGCTAACAATGAGAATCATTTAACCTGGAGCTGGAAGTTCTGAGACAATGCTACAAACACGAACCAGATGTAGGGCACGGATATTTGAAAAAATGAGCGAAAAATATTATATACATTTGCAGCTAGAATATCCAAGAGAATTAACAGAAATCTATTATGTAAATAATTATACACTAGAAAAGAATACAAAATACTGAATACTTCACTACAGACTAGCGATAACCAAAAATATGTAAAGATGGTCCATACATTAAAGTATAAAATACCCTAATAAGAAATCTGTATGACCTAAATAAAGAAAACTTAACAAACTCATTTCATGGTATAAAGAGACCAAAACACGTCCATATTTTTTTCCACTTAAAATCATGCCATAAGCATTTTCAAATCAATAAACATCCTGTTAAAACTTCGTTTACAAAAATTTCATAATGTCCCACTGACTTGATGCAACATCACTTGCTAACATTTTGCAACTTTAACTACAAAAAAATCTATGCACAAATTTTTGTTCACCATTCAGTTCTTTTCTTAAGGTAAAACTTCAGAGCCTTTGAATGTTTTTATCATAGAAACTTAATTGCTGACTCAAAGAATGTGATATGAAGATTTCCAGCAACTTGAATTGATTTGGGGAACACTTTCCTAAGTATCACAAGAATGGAAATGCAAGCATCACACATACTCAATACTAAATTGACACTTACAGATTAACAACAAGGTGCACATACGAGAGAAAAACTCAAATTTGGGGGGAGGAGATTCAGTAAGTTCCCACCTAATGGGTAGATGGCACACTTCTTTAGGTGAAGGTCACAACTTTGCCTTACAAACGCAAGCAATGTAACTAATTGTATGTAGTCTCATATTAATCCAAAATTAAAAAGACTAAGGATTTCTAGAGAGGCTAGGCACATGATTACATGAGGCTGACTCTTTCTCTGTGTTCTTGGTAGCAGGAGTAGCCTGCTACCCTCCTTACTAGGCTATGAGTGCACAGAAGTGAGGCCTGGAGAGCTGTAAGCTGCCCAGAGTCCTCTTCCCCTTAAGTACTTCCACCTGCATCCCATTAAGTAGGGAGGCTTGAGGATCTTTGGACCACCTGGGTAGTATGGATTTAGGCCCTAAACTGCATGGAAGCCTGCTGTTATTGACAAATTCTCAGGGAAGACAGATCTTGTTATTTTAATTTTGTCTTTTTTCCTCTACTTAGAGCCAAGGCTGACACGTATGTTGTTGACTGCCTTCATTTTTGTGGGATCAAAATTTTCTTTGGTTCTTCCCTAACTGATCGTCTAACCCTTGGTAGTCATTATCCGACATGTGTCTCCAATGTGACATTCTACCCTGGGAACATCCTGCCCTATGTGTGGACCATAAATGAATTTCCAGGTCATGGGGAATTGCCATAAGTGCTGCTACTATTTATTTCTCACTTACCGCTCTGCATTCCTGCCCCTGCCTGGGGCCTCTAGAGACTTTCCTTACTTTCTTGACAGCATGTCTTTGAAAATATTTTTTAGTCCAGCATGTAGTGGTGATTTGTGTTGTGCACTGTGGTATACAGTAGGTTTGACTGTAAATTAGTATACGCCCTCCATACAGCTGCAGGTATCCTAGAAACTATCCCTAGATCTGTCATTCTCTTCCTCTGTGGCCACTGTGAGGGTGGTAACTTCAGGACTGCAATATTTTGATTTAACCCACTTCAAGGTGCTTCTTATCCTATCTGACTTCTCTTTCTCTTCCCTCCTTTCTTTTTGGCCCAACACACATTAGCAGAATGAATGGCACATGTTTTACCCTTCTGTATGACAAAGACAGAATCCCTGGCCCTAGGAGCAGTTATGGGGACTGCTAAGTGGCACAAATGTTACCAAAACTCACTCCCTATTTGTGCAGGAGGAATGTGTTCGACCACTGAGCTGGCGTCTGAAGACACTCCCATGACCACCATCTTAGTCTGTCGGGGCTGCTGTAACAGAGTACCACAGACTAGGTGGCTTATGGACAACAGAAATTTATTTCTTATAATTCTGGCGCCTAGAAGTCTGATATCGAGACATGGGCAGATTCAGTGTCCAGTGAGGGCCTGCTTCCTGGTTCTGAGTCTTCTCTCTAGGTCCTTACATAGTGGAAGGAATGAGGGAGCCCTCTGGGGTCTCTTTTATAAGGGCACTAATCCCATGAGGGCTCCACCCTTAGAATCTAATTACCACCCAAATGCCACACCTCCTGGCATCAGAACACTGGGGGATAGGATTTCAATATGCGAATTAGGGGGTACAAACCCTCATCCAGTGAATCCACAAATGGGTCCCACTCAATAATTCATGCTGTAAACCAACCATTACTCCTACAGACACAGCACCTGCCAACTACCCCACATCTCCAGCAAGGCTAGAACAGCCAGAAGTTGGAGAGATCCCAAGAGCCTCCCTCCCCACCCCCAGTGTATTCTGTTGATGATTCAGGAAAGCCTCACGCAGTATTGGCAAAGGCTCTACAAACCCATAAAACACTACACTTACAGACATGAGGTGCTTCAGCTTAACTCTCTAATCCTGTTTTAGCTAAAGTTCAGTGACTCAGCTTAAAGGGTTAATTGCTTATTGGTTCTATTCTGCCATGTACAGTAAAGAAAGCAGGTGAAAGGAAGCTAATAGAAGTGAACCTCTCATGGCAGTTGGGTTATCTTTGCAGAGAGCATTGGCTAGAGCAGAGGATTCTCTGGGAACATCCTGTTGCTCATTAAACTAATGAAGGGTCCCTCCGGTGTGCATTCCTGGAGGAGGAGCCAGGTGTGAGCTATATGTGGCTAGCCATGTCCTGACTTCAGACAATTCATCTGGTATGAATCGTCTTCTGGGAATAGTTACTCACTCAGCAGAAAAGAGTGAGTAACCTTCTCTCAGGTGTCTGTCATAGCTGGACAGGTCAGTCTGACATCACATCTAGAAGCCAGGTAGTAAACCCATGGCATGTTGCAGCCTCCAGGTTTGCAACTATAGCACGTGTCAGAGTAGATGGAACGGAAGTGCCAAGCCCCGTGCTCCTTGGGGCTCACTCCTGACAGGCTGGTCTCTAGGCCTGAGAGGGAGTTACACCCCCCTCTCTGTGAAACCAGCCCCACCCACTCATGAGCCATGCTCCCCAGGCCAGGAAGAGCATAAGCAGTTTGCCTGAGGCACCCCATCATGGAATACTTGGGGGCCTCCTTGCTTCTGGGTGCTCTGTGCATTCTATTCTCCTGCTTCTTCAAGGAGGGGAGAAACACTGAGAATAGAAGATTCAGCAAAGATTACTCCTCCTTGCAGGACCTGGGTATTTCCCATGTTCAAGGCCACCAAGAACCACATTCCTACTGTGAAGAAAAGATAAACCTCACCCTTTCAGAGAGGATCTGGGCATGGTAGCTCATGCCTATAATCCCAGCAGCTTGGGTGGCCAAGGTAGGAGGATTGCTTGAGGCCAAGAGTTTGAGAACAGCCTAAGCAATATAGTGAGACTCCATCTTTACAAAAAGAAAAAAACCCCAACAAAGTAGGAGTGGTGGCATGTGCCTGTAGTCCCAGGTACTGAGGAGACTAGGAGAATCCCTTGAGTCCAGGCATTTGATGATGCAGTAAACTGTGATCCCACTACTACATTCTAGCTGGGGTGAGAGATGGGGTGATCCTGTCTCCAAAAAAAAAATCTTAAAGTTTACATTTTCTGAAACAGAAATTAGGAGACAGGGAGGTGATAGGTTATCATGTATCAATATGGACAAATAGTGAGGGTGCAAGAAATTGGCACCATCTTGGAAAATTCAGATGCTGCAGTTGTTGGTAAAGGACAGGACACACATGGTCTGGCTGGAGGTGGCTGACTTGCTACAGAGCTCTGGGGAAGTGGCTGCAGAGAGTCTTGGAACTACTCACAGAATTCTAAGTTCAGTTCTGGTTTGGTCTTAACCTTAAGTTAGGACTGGCTTAGGGCAGCTGTTTTCCACTTCTTGGAAAGGGTTTGATGATACCTGCTATTTGGATGTGCACTGAAGCATTTAATTAAATGTTTGCAAAGCACTTTGAGATGCAGTTGTAGGGCCCACAGCCAAAAACATAGCCAGCTTGTTTAGGTTGGCGGTAAAATGTTAAGAGCTCTTTACTAATTAACACCCTATTAATATAACAGCAATATCCATGTTGAGTTACTCAAGACCATGTTTATTTTCATCATCACTCTGTGTAGTTTGATTTCTAAGCTAAGGAAGTCTGAACTTACCTGATGGTGTGAAGTAATAAATTACCGAAACCTACCTTCAAGCCAAACTCAACTAACAAAGAAATACTCTAAGATGAGTGCATGCCAGGAAATGCCAGTCAAACAGGTGTCTGTTGGGGAAATAAGATAATCAGAAACCCCAGCAAACATTTCTCAAACCAAAGCTCCTTGGATTCCAGAAGGCAGTTCCTGGGAGGAGCCTAGGTGCGGGGAGGGCGCCATCTGCTGTCACCAAGGAGTATTTTTAGCGATTTGCATGCCAATTTGCAGGAGTCTCCAGGATTAAAAATTAAGAAAATTAGAAAAGCTGGCTCGGTGGTTAGGGCCCTAACCACTGGCTAGTTCAGTGGTTAGGGCACTGGCCAAGTACACCAGAGCCACTGGGTCAAACCTGGCCTGGGCCTGCTAAACAAACAAACAATACAAAAATAGCCGAGTATTGTGGCGGTGCCTGTAGTTCCAGCTGCTAGAGAGGCTGAAGCAAGAGAATCTCTTGAGCCCAAGAGTTTCAGCTTACTGTGAGCTATGATGTCACAGCACTCTACAGAAGATGACAGAGACTCTGTCTCAAAAAAGAAAATTAGAAAAGCTCAAAGGAAACGTATTAGATTGGCTTCCATTTCTATAAATGGCAATAAAGTCCAACATAACCATTATGAGAAAGTAAAATACACAAATAGAGGCCTCTGCTATATAGTATATCTGGAAAAGTTTAAAAGGAAATAGAGATGGCTTTTTGGAGCTAAAAATCTAACAGCAGCAATGGCAGATTATTAAACTGTTTCTCAGTTCACACCTATGGTCTTAATCTCATTCTATTTATCTGACAGATGTATTGTAATTAAGGGCTGTTGACCAATTGGAAATGTCTACACTGAATTTTGTGGAATAATAAATTATACTCACTTTAGTTTTCATCAAAATTTAATTGGGTGGCTTAAAAACATATTTTGGTATGCTACCTGCTCTAAAGAGGTTATAACGAGGGTAGAACTGTCAACACAGACATAATCCACTAAGTAAGGAGCCAATCATTGCTGGACAATAAATAAATATCAAGATTAGCCAACTTATTTACAAATACACTAATCTCTGGATCAATCCATTCTCTCCAAGTCAAAGAAGGAGATGAGTAAGAGAGCCACACAGGTCTCTGAGGGGGAAGTGCTCAAGTCAGAGGGCGTAGCAATGCAAGAACCCTAAGCAGGTGCACTCCTGACATGCTGATGTTGAGCAGGGAGGCTATTGTGCCTAGAGCACAGTGAGTGTAGTGCTTTCAGCCCGGACACATGGAGCAGTCTTGAGCCCAACCAGAAGCCTGGAGGTCAGCCTAGCCCAGCCTGCCTAGCCTACCCCACCCAAACCACAGCCACTGCACAGACCTATGAGTGTGGAAATAAATTGTTATGGTTGTAAGTCACTGAAACTTTAAGACTGTTTGTTTAACAGCATTATTGTGACAATAGCTGACGTATGCAGAAATCAAATAATCGTGCAATTAAGTGTAGTAGCAGATAAGACCATACAGGTGTGTGTGGGGGGCCATGATTGGATAAGTTCTTGTAACCAGTCAGAGAGGGGGGGAAAAAGCAAAAGAGTGGTGTCCAAATGAAGAAAGTGAGCTAAGGAGAGAGCCCAATCAAATGTATCCAATGCTACAGATGGGAGGGTGGCCGTACACTTTACCATACAATGTGTGGCACTTCTGAGATCTAAAGGGGGCACTCTTAGTAACTAGGGTGGGATAACAGGTAGTTCTGGGCAAACTTATGGGCAAAAAAAAAAAATAGAAAAATTTTATAAATATTTGTTTGCTGATGAAAATGATCCAGCTAAGAGAGGAAAATTCATGATAAAAGAGAGGAGGAATGCCAAGTGATGTCCTGGAGTAGGTAAGGTGAGAGAGGAAGGGATTTGATGGACAGATCAAATGGGCTCATGGGCTATTTATTTTAGGAACAAGAGGGAAGGCAGAGAGTAGACGCAGGTAGGTACATAAATGTCACCGCGGGAGATTAAGCAAAATTAATATAAGTGAAATTAAACTTAAATTCATCAGCTGAGAGTGAGCTTGCAAAAAGAGAGAGGGAAAAGTTTAAAATGGAAGACTTACACAGCAATTGCAACAACATAAACAAATGGAAATTAATGAAACTGAAAAACTTCTGTACAGCTAAGGAGACAACAGCCAAAGCAAACAGACAACCTATACATTGGGAAAGGATATTTGCATATTTTGATTCAGACAAAAGCTTGATAACTAGGATCTACAGAGAACTCAAATTAATAAACATAAAAAGAGCCAACAGTCCCTTAGATCACTGGGCAAGAGAGATGAATAGAACCTTCTCTAAAGGAGATGGCTAACAAATATGTTAGGAAAAAATGTTCATCGTCCCTAATTATTAGAGAAATGCAAATATTAACCACCCTGAGATACCATCTAACCCCAGTGAGAATGGCCCACATTGCAAAATCTCAAAACTGCAGATGTTGGCGTAGATGTGCAGAGAAGGGAACACTTTTACACTGTTGGTGGGACTGCAAACTAATACAACCTTTTTTGAAGGCAGTATGGAGAATCCTCAAAGAACTCAAGCTAAACCTCTCATTTGATCCTGCAATCCCATTGCTGAGCATCTACCCAGAAGAAAAAAAATCCTGTTTACCACGGAGACACTTGCACTAGACTGTTTATCACAGCTCAGTCTACAATTACCAAAATACAGAAACAGCCTAAAAGCCCACCAACCCAGGAATGGATTAACAAGCTGTGGTATATGTATACTTTGGAATACTATTCAGCCACAAAAAATGTGGAGACTTTACATCCTTTGTATTAATCTGGGTGGCTGTGGAACACATTATTCTTAGTAAAGCATCACAAGAATGGAGAAATAAGAATCGTATGTACTCAATTCTGATATGAGGACAATTAAGGTCTTAGTACACAGTGGGGGATGAGGGATGGGGAGAACTGAGAAAGGGAAGGAGGGAGGGGTAGGAGGGTCAAGGGATGTCGTGCACCTTTTGGGGGTGGGACACAAATATAAGAGGGTCCTTGTCTAACAAAAGCAATCAATGTAACCTGGCTCTGTGTACCCTCAATGAATCCCCAACAATAAAAATAAATAAATAAATAAAAATCATTGTCTAGGAGAATGGGAGAATTATTACACCAGAAAGACATAGTAAGATTGCCCACCAGCAGCAAAAGGTCACAAGTTTAAAGTACAATCAGTGGACGAGATTCCACTTCTCTTTAAGTTGTATGAAACAAAACAAGTCACCCTACCCTAAGCTACCACACAATCACAGTTTATCTTGGAACCATCAGAAAACTGAGGTCATAAGACATACAACCAAATATCTGAATTTTAAAGAAAGATAAGTTCTGAGGAAAGATAGGACTCACTAACTATATCACCTGTGGCAAAGCAGGAGCGGCAGGAACGCCAGCAGGTGAAAATGGGTAAGAAGAAATAAGCTAAAGCTTTAACCAACTCCTCAAAGCCAAGTGTGGGTTAGTTTCTCAATCCAGAACACTTGCACGTGCAAACAGAGGAGTCTTCAGTCACTGACAGGCTTCTCCACAGGCTCCCACTGGATGCTCTGGAGAAAGATCATCTGCAGGGAAGGAGATTAGGAAATCCTTCTCTGTGGTACAAGCCTGTCCAAAGCAATTAGTGGTTGTGTGGAATGGTTCTCCAGACCCCTCTCTTGGATAAGAGAAGAAAGCAAGTGAAAAACAGGGCAGAAGAACTATTTTAAGAGATAGTACTCAAGAATATGAATTCCAAAAAGATAATGAAATACATCAAACTGTAGGTCCAAAACCCTCAGAGAACTAAGAAGGCTAAACACCAAAAAATACAAACAAACCAAAACACAAACCACCTGACTGCCCGTGGTCTGACTGGCCTCAGAAGCTCCTTCCCCACCAGCCACATGTGACCATCTCTGCATGGCCTCTGACATGGTGGGGAGGGCAGGGCTCCTGGGAGAGAGGGAAGGGGCAGCCTTCATAGAGTGGGTGGCTGCAGGAGGACAGTGGGATCTGCACGTTTACCAGGGGAGCATTAGCTCTCCCCAGATGTGTCTCTACCAGGAGAGCCAGCCACTTTCTTTAGGGGCATGTTCCTAAAAGTATGGGCCAAAACACAGGTGTGCATTATGTAACTGTGGCAAAGCTGGGGCGGAAGGAACACATTATACAAGGCACCATACAGTATGCTATTAGAAATATTAGAGGAAATTCTCCAGGCAGAAGGAATATGGTATCAGGCAGAAACTTGGATCCACAAAAAGAAAGAAAGAGCTCCAGAAATGCTAAGATAGAAGGGTAAATCAATTCTTTTTAATTTCTCTAAAAGATAATTTTCGAAAGCAAGGGTCTTCAGACATTTTGTTAAAGGGCCCGATAATAAATATCTTAGGCTTGCAGGATATATGGTCTCTTTTGCAACTGCTTAGCTCTGCTGTTGTAGCATAAAAGCAGCCAAAGACAATATGTAAACAAATGGGCATGGCTGTATTCCAATAAAACTTTATTCATAAACATATTTGGCTAACCCGAGGGTCATGTTTGCTGACCTCTGGTCTAAAGTAAAAATAATAAAAATGTATTGTGTGGTTTACAAAATATTTAAAAGTAAAATATAAGACAAAAATAGCACCAAGGATTAGAGGAAGAAATAGGAAGTATACTACTGTAAGGGTACTGAAATTGGAAGTATACTACTTATTCATGAAGTAGTATAATGTTATTTAGAGCAGAGGTTCTCAACTGCTCTAAAGAACTGTATTAAAGAGCTATGGCATTAGGAAGGTTGAAAACCACTGATTTAGAGGTCTACAGTAATAAGTTAAAAATACACATTGTAAACTCTAGGGAAGCTGTTAAACATTATTTAAAAGAGGCATAATAATAAGCCAATGATAGAGATGCAATTAAACCATTAAAAAAAGTTACTTGATCCCAAAGTAGACATAAAAAGAGGAGGGAAAGGAACAAAGAACAGATAGGACAAATGAAAACCAACTAGCAAGATGGTAGAGTTAAACTCAATCATACCACTAATTATATGTAAATAATCTGAATGCCTCTATTATAAGGCAGAAATAGGCAAATTATTTTGAAGAGTCTCAACCATATGTTATTTATAAGAAACCCATTTTTAATATGAGTATATAGATGGGAAAAAAGTGAAGTGACAGAAAAATAATACGTGAATGCTAATCAAAAGAAACCTGAAGTGACTGTATTAATATCAAATGTTTCCAATAAAAGTATATTCGTAGGGATAATAAAAAGAAACATTACACAATGATCAATTTATAACAAAGCCATACTGATCCTAAATGGATATGTACCTAACAATAGAATTTTAAAGTAAATCAATCAACAACTGATAGCACTGAAAGGAGAAATAGACAAATCCACAATTATAGCTGGAGACTTCAAATTCTTCTCTCATTATTTTTTTTTAAAGTAAACAGAAAATCAGTAACAGTATAGAAGACCTGAACAACATGAACAACCAATTTGTCCTAATTGACATCGAGAGACCACTTCACCTGTACTCACCATTTTGAGTACACAGAAAATGTTCACCAAGACATATCTATTTATATTTTGGGCCATGGAACAAAATTTAACAAATTTAAGAAAATCAAAATTATAAAGTGCAACCAGTCAGAATGCTTTTATGCTTATATCTACCCTGAATCATTTGCATGGGTTTAGGTACAAAGTAGGAAGAGTTGGATTCCACCGGGGTTGAAATTTTTCCAGGTGACTAGTGTGAAAAAGGAGCAGGTAAGGGAATTGTAAGGATGCGATTATTGGATTGTACCATGGAATTTAAGCTAGGTAAAGCACAAAGTAAGAACATGACAAGCAGTTAAAAAAAACAGGAGGATTGGCTCAATGCCTATAGCTCAGCGGCTAGGTCACCTGCCACATACACCCACCGGAGCTAGCGGGTTTGAATCCAGCCCGGGCCTGCCAAAAAATATTGACAACTACAATAACAAAATAGCCAGGCATTGTGGTGGGTGCCTGTAGTCCCAGCTACTTGGGAGGCTGAGGCAAGAGCACTTAAGCCCAAGAGTTTGAGGTTGCTGTGAGCTGTGACGCCATGGCACTCTACCCCAGGCGACAGCTTGAGATTCTGTCTCAAAAAAAAAAAAAAATCAGAGGATCAATGAGCTGGAAGATCTGGTAAGAATTACTGGTATCTGAGTACTAGGAAAAGTGAACTCAGATTTATGCAGTGATTGGTCAAAGAGCAGATGGTTGAAATAGACATTATTGGTAATGATAAGGTAAAGGATAAAGCAAAGGACTGAGTAACTTAGGTACAATGGAGAACGTGGTCATTAGAAGACAAGGTCAAGGAACTGAGATGTGGGATATTGGAAATACCATCTGTGTGGCTATTTTTTTTTTTAGGACACATTAAAATTTGCTTTAATACTTCTTTGGTGAAAAAAATACCGTACTTTTAGTGAATGAACAAGAAACATTTTTATAGTAGCTATTTATCTACCATGCCATGAATTCATAGGGAAGAGGTTCTAGTAGCTCAGGGAGGCTGGAATTGAATGTGCCATTGAATGTGACAAAGCATTGATTGACTTTTGAATTCATGGGAAATAGGTTCCAGTAACTTGTATCACTGTTACATGGGGTCTATTGTTTATCCTGTGTGCTTTGCTGTATACTTCTTATGCCATGAGCTCAGGAGAATAAATAGGTTCTTGCACCTAAAAATATGGGTCCACTGGTACTCCAGTGTGCTAATGTTATATGCTTATTATGCCATGAATTCACAGGGAATGGGTTCTAGGAGCTCAGGCTCCTTTCCGTTGGTTCTCACAAAGTGGGCTTCTCTGGGTGACGCAGGCTGGCACTTCAATTGAACCCAGATACCTTTCTCTTTGGCTTCCTTCTTTTTCTGATCATTTTCCTTCACACGTTTCAGGAAGCTATCTCGGCTCTTAGAGTGCTTACTATGCTCAATACGAACATTAATCCTCTTGGCAAGAATCTTGCCCTTAACTTGTTTATTTACAACAATGCCAACAGCATGCTGGGTAACACTGTAGACTCTTCCAGTTTTGCCCTGGTAACATTTTGTGGCATGCCTTTTTGAACAGTACCCATTTCCTTGATGTCTACAATATCACCTTTCTTGTAGATTCGCATATATATGGCCAAAGGAACAACTCCATGTTTTCTAAAACACCTAGAGAACATGTATTGAGTGCCTCTCCTCTTTCTCCTCTTTCCCTTTGTGTTTGTCATTTTGGTGAATTACTGAAAGATGGCGACTCCAGGCGAAAGGAAGGCATCTGTGTGATTATTAAAATATCATTAATGATGAATGAAAGCAGTGAGTCAGGAGTCAAACTTTTCAGGACAAAGGGAAATGACTGGGTGGTGGCGAATGACCTTCACAAGAGGGACAGTGGATGACATAGTCTGATGACATGAGATGTTGTTAGAGGGAAGGGAAGACCAGACTTCATTGCTGGCAGAACAGCAATGAAGAGCAATGGGGCCCACTGATGCTCTGTCAGGCTCGATGGCACCAGGATAGGAGAGAAAACCCCCTTCACAGAGGAAGGCTACAGAGAAATCAGTGTTCCTGATGGTGAGGACTGGACAGCATTCTAATTCTTTCTCTGCTCTGAAACAGGTAAAATAGCACGGAAACATCAGTGTTCAAGGTAAAGCCCTGAGCAAGAGCCTGACCTTATCTCAACAAAAACCAGAAAAAGTAGCCAGATATGGTGGTGCACCTATTGTCCCAGTTACTGAGCTAGGAGGATCACTTGAGTCCAAGAGTTTAAGGTTGCTGTCAGCTTTGATGACAGCTATGATGACACCACTGCACTCTAGCTCAGGCAACAGAGTGAGGCCCTATCTCAAAAATTAAAAAAAAAAAAAGTAATTAATTAATTAATTTAAAAAATTTTCAAAGTTCATATTGGCAGGCCAAGAACACGATATTTTCGCTTTCTACCTAAGACTCCAGTAAAATGATGGTGAAGGAATAAAATATTATAAAAGAAGGAAAGAGACCCTTGGTAGATGAGAGGTATCTATGGATTTCTTGCAGATAAAAAGAGAATGTGAGACATTTGATGAAGAAGCAGGTGGAACAAAGGTCCCTAGAATATGCAGGAGGAAACAGCAGCAAAGAAGAAAGGCAAAGGCCCCAGGAGCCTCTGAGAGGCTCCAGAGCTAGGCTGCTGCTGGCAATTATAAAGGAAGGCAGCAGCGGGTGAGAAGGAGGGTCCCAAAATGAAGGCACTAATTCAAAACAGGCCCCTCTCACTTCTCATTTTCAGCTCTATTGTCAAGAAATAGATTGTAGGAAGGTTAGCATTTCCCTTCAGGCCAAAAACTATAGGACTCTTCTCCAAAGACACAGAGCTTACTCCTAGGGGCCAAATAGGACTCCCAGAGTTAGCAAAGCTCTTGGGAGTAAAGCCCTCCATTTACACATTTGGGGAACCCCAAATTAAAGGCTGGCTATGTATGTTCTAATCAAAAAGAGCACTGGGCCTATAGCTGAGCCCTGCAAACACTGGAGAGCTTCCAGTCAGCCCATTCCTAGGAGAGACCTATGAGAGAAAAATAGACACTCCTGCATAAACAAGGAAACCTATGGTGGTTCTGGTGAAAAACCAATCCCCCTTTATTAAGCAGGACTTGACAATCATCAGACAGAAGATAAACACCTGAGCATGAAATGACAAAAATATACAAGCACATGAGGTTGAAGCTGGTGGATTGCTTGAGCTCAGGAGTACAAGACCACCCTGAGCAAGGCAAGAACCCATCTCTACTAAAAATAAAAAAAACTAGCCAGGCATGGGAGGGGCCTGTAGTCCCAGCTACAGGGGAGGCTGAGACAAGAGAATGGCTTGGGTCCAAGAGTTTGAGATTGCTGTGAGCTATGATGCCATAGCACTCTACAGAAGGTGACTGAGTAAGACTCTGTTTCAAAACAAACAAACAAATAAACAAAAAAAATCACTCCAAAAGTAAAAGGTAACTCAGTAAAAAAGAAAACATAAAATCCCCAAGCCTTTAATTAATATTTGCAGAGTTTGGGGGATATTATATGTATCTGGATATAAACAAGAGTAGGATGCTATTAAAAAGGAACAATCAGAAAATCAAATAGAAAAAATATGAAGATTAATTGAGAGATAAAGTGAAAAATATTTCCCAGAGCATAAGGCAAAGAGATGAAACCTGAGAAAAAAGATAAAAGGCCTAAAGCAGCAGGTCTAAACCTGTGGGTCATGACCCATAGGAACTGTATTAAAGGGTGGTGGCATTAGGAAGGTTGAGAACCACTGGCCTAAAGGATCAATGCAGAAGGTCAATTCTAAAGCAAGAAAATAAGGAAAGTGGATCAAACTAGTAATATAAGATACTCTGCCAGTACTGAGAAAAAACATAACTTTAAGGTTTAAAAAGTTCACATCGTACTGACAGTCACACACCTTTATAACAAATTTCTACTGAAGATGGAGAACATCTGAAAGCAGAGATGGGTGGGGGGAGGACAACAGAGAAACAGAAGTTGTTTACAAATCAGAAGTCTGACATTAGACTTCTCATCAGCAACTAGATTCCAGGAAACATCTAGATCTAATTTCACTGAGGGAAAATTATTTTGGATCTAGAAGTTTATGTCCTGACAAACTATAGATCGAATGTCAGGCAAAAATAAAATTGTTTTAGAAATGCAAAGCAAGAAAGTATGGCTGCTATGAGAACTGCGCACTGTAGATTTCTGATTATGGAGTGAGTAATTGACTATGGGCCCCACCTTATGTCATCCATTGACACATTATGCCATGGCTGCTCCCAGCTAGTGACTGAATGTTGCAGAGACACTAAGGCCTGGGAGACAGGAGATGCTCCCACGTGTCTGTCAAACCTTCCCTTTGACTAAATGGAAGTCTAGAACATGTGTATGCAACCCTCTCTCCATCACTCATGCAGATACATTTAATCCATCTTGAAATATACTTCTCAGTAGACCCAGACCTATGTACACTTCTTAAGAAAAAAAAAAAACACCAAAAACAAGGATAAAGAGGAAAATAAAAAGAGGACAGAATGAGCAAGACAGGAGATATAAATGGCAGACTTAACCAGACTTCAGTAAATACAAACTTGTGCAACTGACCTGAAAAAGTAATTAGAGTGGATGTCTAGTTTGACTGTGGTTGCTCAAAGTTACCTTTCCTCCTCTTTCTTCCTGGAATTCATCCAAAAGTAACAAGGAGAATGAGAAACAAACATGCAAACTCCATTTTAAGATAAACTTATAGACAGCTAAAACATTGATTGGCATGACAAGTGAAGGGATGGCCATACCTAGGGACCTTGAGGGAGGTGTTTGTGTAGAAAAAGGATGTTGCAGAGAGAAGGGGCTCTGGGTTCAGACCTCAGAAAAAGCCAACCAAATTGCCCTTCTTAAAGATGGGGGCATCCTTGACAGGCAAAAATCAAAATCTCTTTTTTACTAACCATGTTTAAGGTGTACTCTAGGTATCAGGAAGTGTCCCTGAATCTAGTTTGGTTCCAAAATGCAAAGAAGATAGAACTAGAAATCACACTGGTAAACCATAGTTATAGAAAGTGTTCTATCTCTTTGATAGTGAGGAAAAAAAGATCCTTTGCATTAAAACAAACAAATCACACAGTGGCTCTTCTTCATTGGCTGAGAAGCAATAGCAGTTAATAAGCATGCACACAAATTCCAGTTAGTTTGGGACATGGCCCTGGCCCCACTAACACATGAATTTCATTCAAATACCTGGTTCAGGAAAAACTCACTTTCTCCAATGATGAGTAATTTAAAACAGAGCAGCATAGAATCCATACAAAAATGCTAGAAGGAAAGAAGTAGAAAGATACAGGGGAAAACAGATGACAGAGAACAAAGGCCTAAAAATGTTGTCATGGAACAGATGAAAATTTCGACCATAGATATTTCACCATGGATTTTAAAATATATGCAGTAAGGCAATAACCTCCATAAAGAGAGAAGACAAACAAGAGATGCAAGAGCTTGGGAAAGAGATAATAAAACAGCAGGAGGAAATGAAAAGTAAACTGGCAGAGCTTAAGAAAGAAGTGAAAGAAAGAAATGATTAAAATGAAGGAAAATAGGGCAGTGCCTGTGGTTCAGTGCGTAGGGCGCTAGCCCCATAAACCGAGGGTGGCAGGTTCATACTGGCCCCAGTCAAACTGCAACAAAAAAATAGCTGGGAGTTGTGGCAGGGGCCTGTAGTCCCAGCTACTTGGGAGGCTGAGGTAAGAGAATTGCCTAAGCCCAAGAGCTAAAGGTTGCTGTGAGCTGTGACACTATAGCACTCACTCTACCAAGGGCAACAAAGTGAGACTCTGTCTCTAAAAAGAAAAGAAGAAGGAAAATAAATACTGTGGAAAACAAATGAAAGACAAAGAATTGAAATGAGAAAAATCAAGAAAAACTAAATGAAAATATTAAAATGTTAAGACGAATTAGAGAGAAAAATAGAGATTGGAGATGTAGATAAAAGGGATCCAACACACACCATCAGAGTCCCCAAAGAAGAAAATCAAAATAATGAACCATAAATATTTACTTTGCTATATATTTGGAAAGAGGGAAAGAAAGTAAAGGCATGTGTTTTCATCTCTCCTATTTGACAGTGATCGTCCAAAATTTGAGCAGAAACCAGAATTCTCCTTGGCTTAAAACCCTTTAAGGGTTGGGTTTGAATTTTGGCTCTTTAACTTACTATAACAGGCTTCAACAAGTTAATTAACATCTCTGGACCCAATATTAGCATCTGTGTAATATGCCCATTACCCACTACATAAGAATGTTGTGAGGATCAAATGAGAATTGCGGTGTCTGGCACACAGCAGGTAGGATGAATAAGAATACCATCTAACTAGAAGAGTGCTATTGCAGGAAATCCTAACCAAATGCCTCTTTATCTTTTAGTTACCAGGCGTTAGAAGACAAGAGAGAAGAATATTAACATTTTTTTAGGTGAGACAGTGGCAGATTCCCAGGCTTGCATTGGGAGAACTTAGACAAGTTACATAATTCCAAGGGTGACAGCAAAGAGAAATAACTCCCAGGAATACAGTTATGCAGTAAGGCCGAGAGAGCAACCAGCCCAGACAGGAGAAAGCAAGTCTTTATGAGACATGTTCCCAACAGAAAAAAAAAATTTTTTTTAAAGAACAGTTAGATTGCTTGATGTTGGCCTGATAGAAAAGGGTTCAGAGAAGCTTTTGGAAACTGTGGGATAAATTAGCAAATAATCACAAGAAAAGTAAATAAAAAAGAAGGCAATTATTAACTAAGATAATAAAACAAAAGTTAAGAAAGGAGACATAACCATAGTACCCTACAATGCTCAGCTGTGAATAATGTTTGTCCAGGCATAGTAATGTAAACAGAGAACAGAGAGCTGGACAGAGAGCTGCAATCTAATTACAAGGGGAAGAGGGGAGAGAGGAAGCAGAGGAATAAGGATCGTGGTATAGGAGAATTAGATCCTCATCTACCATAATAGGAAGTCAGTAGATAGCATCTCAAGGTGATAAAGTAAAAGATAAGTATATCCATATTGTTCAGAAACATGAGATGTATAAACCCAGGATTGAAAGTGGCAGCCTCTTGGGAGGGGAGCAGATGGAGTGGGGAGAGTCAGGATAGAAAATTATATTTTGTTTTCTTTTTTTTTTTTTTTTTGAGACGGAGCCTCAAGCTATCCCCCTGGGTAGAGTGCCATGGCATCACAGCTCATAGCAACCTCTAACTCCTGGGCTCAAGCGAGTCTCCTGCCTCCGCCTCCCAAGTAGCTGGGACCA
>CAUYQV010148353.1:0-23402 GCA_963574575.1 Galagoides demidoff | reverse complement strand
GGAAAAAAACAAATGAAAACAAAAAACACAGTCAACTATATTTGTATGGATCTATTTCTGGACTCTCTCTTTGGTTCTATTGATCTATGTGTCTATTCTTTCACCAATATCATGCCATTTTTATTTTATTTTATTTTTTTTTATTTTTGAGACAGAGCCTCAAGCTATCCACCTGGGTAGAGTGCCTTGGCATCACAGCTCATAGCAACCTCCAACTCCTGGGCTCATGCGAGTCTCCTGCCTTAGCCTCCCAAGTAGCTGGGACCACAGGCACCCGCCACAACGCCCAGCCATTTTTTGGTTGTAGCCATCGTTGTTTGGCAGGCTTGGGCTGGGGATTCGAACCCGCCACCTTAGGTGTATGTGGCTGGCGCCTTAGCCGATTGAGCCACAGGCACCACCATCATGCCATTTAAAAAAAAAAAAATAGAGACAGAAGGGCTGGGTGAGGTAGCCTATAACCCCAGCACTCTGGGAGGCTGAGGTGAGTGGATTGCCTGAGTCCAGGAGTTTGAGATCAGCCTGAGCAAGAGCAAGACCCCATCTCTAAAAAATAGCCGGGTGTGGTGGCAGGCACCTGTAGTCCCAGCTATTCGGGAGGCTGAGCCAAGAGGATTGCTTGAGCCCAAGAGTTTGAGGTTGCTATGAGCTATGATGCCATGGCCCTCTACCAAGGGTGACAAAGAGATTTTGTTGTTCCTCCCCCTCAAAAAAATAGAGCCAGACTCTCACTTTGTTACCTAGGCTAGAGTGCAACACAATCATAGCTCACTGTAACCTTGAACTCCTAGGCTTGAGTGAGCCTCCTGCCTTAGCCTCCCAGATAGTTGGGGCTACAGGCAGGAACTATTACATATAGCTAATTTTTTAATTTGTAGAGATGAGGATTTTGCGATATTGTCCAGGCTGATCTCAAACTCCTGGCCTCAAGCAATTGTCACACTCAGCCTCCCAAAGTGCTGAAATTGTAGGATATACTATCTTGATTACTGTAAGCTTTTATCATTTGTTCCCAGAAGTAAATGTTCTGAGATAGATTTTTATCTTTACTTTTTGAGATGGGGGAGTCTCACTTTTGCCCAGGCTGGAGGGCAGTGGCGCCATCATAGCTCATTGCAGCCTCCAACTCCTGGGCTCAAGGATCCTCCTACCTCAGCCTCCTGGGTAGCTGGGATTACAGGTGTGTGCCACTATGTTCAGCTTCCTGAGATAGACTTTGAGAAGAGCTGAAAGAGAAATGTCAAAGGTCCCAGGTGTCTGAGAGAAGTGAAAGTGATAGTACCACAAAGAGCGAGAGGGAGAAAGATGCAGAGGGTTGAGGGGCACCAGGCTGTGTGATTCATACCTCCTCTGAGGTGGCCCAGATGCTGATGGGTTTCTTTTCTTTTCTTTTCTTTCTTTCTTTCTTTCTTTTTTTTTTTTTTTTTTGAGACAGAGTCTCACTATGTTACCCTTGGTAGAGTGCCATGGTCTCACAGCTCGCAGCAACCTCAAACTCTTGGGCTTAAGCAATTCTCTTGCCTCGGCTTCCCAAGTAGCTGGGACTATAGGCGCCCACCACAACACCCAGCTGTGTTTTTGTTGTAGCTGTTATTGTTTGGCAGGCCGTAAGCTGGATTTGAACCTGCCAGCTCTGGTGTGTGTGGCTGGCACCCTTGTCTCTGAGCTACAGGAGCAGAGCCCAGATGGATTTAATTGTGACTGCGAAATTCTACCCTGAAGTACTCTGACTCCACCTGGTGGCAGTTTGACAAAATCCTTTGTGTCTGTAAAAAACTGGATCAGAACCTCTGTCTAAATTCCCAAAGCAGGCCAGCTTTTCCTTTCTGCCCCCTTATTTTCCCTCCTTCCCCACAAGATAACAAAGATACTTTAAGAAGAAAAAAGAGAAAGTTTAGAGCACTTCCAAGTTGGAAGTGGAACCCAAGTTGGAAGTGGGTCCCCTCTCACAGGGTGAAAAGGTGAGAGGCGACATAAAGGCCAGTGCAGGGGTATAAATAATCTCTCCATTTGAAATTGGTTGCAAGTCTTGGCCTTTCTGCATCTGTAGGCACTATTGCCCTTCCCTATTTGTCATCGATAGTCTTTTTATATCGGTCATTGGTTACTTAGGTTACTTCATACCCACAGTCTGATGGGACCTCCAGATTTCCTGGTTCAGCAGGCCAGGTTTTCCTCTTACAGTCTCTTTAATGTCCCACCCCCCACCGCCGATATAGTCCTGACATCCTGAAGGCAGAATGAAGATGTTGTTAGTTACTACCTGCTGTCAAAAAGGGTCTGCCCCCCTTCTTGATTTATCCTACCCCAAGCTATCTACCTTAACAAATTTCCAGACAGAGCAGAGGCCCAGGTGTTCTGTGCTCTATAAAGGACTTTATTGGACTCCAAAGGTCCTGGCCTTGCTAGAGGCAGATGGACTCAACACTTCTTTCATTATGAATTCCCTTCATAAGGGATTCTTCTTCTTTTTTTTCTTTTTGGTTGTAAGCTACAGAAACTCAAACTAACTTCCAAAAGGAAACTAATTGACTCACACGCCTGAAAACTCCTGTCACAGATATGTGTTCAGGCCAGCAGGCTTTATAAAGGACTCAGCAATGTCTCTCTCCACCTCTCCACTATATTTATTTAATTCTCAGGCTCCCTCTTAAGCAACAGCAGCTTCAGGTCTACATTCCTCCAGCTTAGCATCCCCATTGGAAAGGGTTTTGTTGTTGTTGTTAGCTAATGTGGGCACTTGGGATGGCAGGGATTATTGTAGCTGTGTGTGTGTGTGTGTGTGTGTGTGTGTACAGAGACAGAATCTTAGCTTGTTGCCCTCAGTAGAGTCCTGTTCCGTCACATAGCTCATAGCAACCTCCAACTCCTGGACTTAGGCAAATCTCCTGCCTCAGCCTCCGGAGAAGCTGGGACCACAGGTCCCTGCCACAACGCCCAGCTATTTTTTGTTGCAGTTTGGCGGGACTGGGTTTGAACCTGCCACCCTTGGTATATGGGGCTGACATCCTACCCACTGAACCACAGGTGCCGTCCTGTTGAGGCCATCTTTAAAAACCAATGGTCAGAGAGCCTAGGGTCTCTTTTCTAGTGGCTTAAACTGAAACCCTGTGTAGATTATGCTTTGGCCCCGCACGTGTCACAGGCTCAGTCCTGAACCAGTCTCTGTGGATAAGGGAGAAAGAATGTGCTGTCTGTCTGCCTCTGGGTCATGCATTCCCCTAGAATGAGCTACGTGGGCTTAGAATGATGGAGGGACAATTCCCTAAAGGAAAACCAGGCGCTGGTACCAGAAGGGGGGATGGGTTTGGAAGTGGTTAAAACTACTGGTGTCCACTCCTTCCATTCCTGCCTAGAAATCTTCATTGCATGTCTGCCCCATCTGGTTGCCATGATGTGGCCTCTACTAATTCCTTTAGCCTTATATTCTTTTCATTTCAGCTAAGCTTCCTTTTCACAGTTCTCCAGATATGTTTTCTTTCCTCTTCACTGTGCCCACATGTCCGTGTTTTCCCATAGGTCACTCATGCCCTGCCTCTCGGCCTGGCCAATCCCCTACCCAATCTTCAAGGAACAGTATAAATATCTCTCTTTCCTGAAATCTTTCCCAACTACCAGGTCAGTTGAAGACAGAAGGAGGCTACCTGATGTGGACACAAAGAGAGGAGGATGACACTCCATTCTTCCAGAAAAGACTTTCAAAGCCAAGTCAAAACCAATCACATTGAAGACCCTTAGGGGTTCTTTTTGTTTCTTTTCTTTTTTTTCTTTCCATCCCTCTTCTTCCCTCCCCTCCACTCCCCTCCCTTCCCTCCCTCCTTTCTTCCCTCCTTCTCTTCTTTTTTTCTTTTTACATGACAGAGCCTCATTCTGTTGCCCAAGCTATAGTATCCTGGCCACAGCCTAGCTCATAGCAGCTTCAAATCCTCTTATCTCAGCCTCCTAAATAGCTGGGACTACAGGTACCCACACTACCTAGGTAATTTTTTCTACTCTTAGTAGAGATGAGTTCTTGATCCTGCTCAGGTTGGAACTTTTTTTGAGACAAAGTCTTAATCTGTTGCCCTGGATAAAGTGCCATGGTGTCATTAGCAACCTCAAACTCCTGGGTTTGTGTGATCCTCCTGCCTCAGCCTCCCAAGTAGCTGGGAATATAGGCAACCACCACAATGCCCTGTTAATTTTTCTTTTTTTTTTTAATTTAAAATTTTTTTCTTTTTATTTATTTATTTAATTTTTATTTATTTATCTTTTTGAGACAGAGTCTCACTTTGTTGCCCTCGGTAGAGTACTATGGCATCACAGCTCACAGCAACTCCAACTCTTGGGCTTGAGCGATTCTCTCTCCTCAGCTTCCCTAGTAGCTAGACTACAGGCACCCACCACAATGCCCGGCTATTTTTTGTTGCAGTTGCCACTGCTGTTTTAACTGGCCAGGGTCAGGTTCAAACCTACCACCCTCGGTATATGGGGCCAGCACCCTACCCACTGAGCCATAGGCGCCCCCCCCCTTTTTTATTTTTTTGAGATAGGATCTCACCCACTTGTCCTGGGTAGAGTGCCTGGAGTCATCATAACTGACAGCAACCTCAAACTCTCAGGCTCAAGCAATCCTCTTGCCTTAGCCTGCTGAATAGCTGGGAACACAGGCACCTGTCATGACTCCCAGCTAGTTTTTCTATTTTTAATAAAGATCAGGTCTTAACTCTTGTTCAGGCTGGTCTCACACTCTTGAGCTCAAATGATCCTCTCATCTCCACCTTCCAGAGTTCTAGGATTATAGGCATGACCCACCTTGCCTGGTCAGGCTGGAACTTTTAACATAATATTCTTTTTTTTTTTTTTTTTGAGACAGTCTCAAGCTTCACCCTGGGTAGAGTGCTGTGGCATCACAGCTCACAGCAACCTCAAACTCCTGGGCCCAAGAGATTCTGTTGCCTCAGCCTCCCAAGTAGCTGGGACTACAGGCGCCTGCCACAACACCCAGCTATTTTTTGACGTGGGCTGGATTTGAACCTGCCAGCTCTGGTGCATGTGGCTGGTGCTCTAACTGTTTGAGCTACAGGCACTGAGCCTAAAATAATTTTTTTTTCAACTTTTAAACTTAAGTATATTTGTTACAACCCTTTTTAAGTAGATTGTGACTTGGGATATATTTTTTTTTGAGACAGAGCCTCAAGCTGTCACCCTATGTAGAGTGCTATGGCATCACAGCTCACAGCAACCTCCAACTCCTGGGCTCATGTGATTCTCCTGCCTCTGCCTCCCAAGTAGCTGGGATTACAGGTGCCCACCACAACGCCCAGCTATTTTTTGTTTGCAACCGTCATTTTTGTTTGAACCCACCAATTCAGGTGTATGTGGCTGGAGCCTTAGCCACTTGAGCCATAGGCACCGAGCCTAAAATAATATTCTATTTTTTTTTTTTTTGAGACAGAGCCTCAATCTGTCCCCCTGGGTAGAGTTCTGTGGCATCACAGCTCACAGCAACCTCCAACTCCTAGGCTCAAGTGAGTCTCCTGCCTCTGCCTCCCAAGTAGCTGGGACTACAGGTGCCTGCCACAATGCCAGCTATTTTTTTAGTTGCAGCCAGCATTGTTGTTTGGTGGGCCCAGGCTGGATTCAAACCCACCACCTTAGGTGTATGTGGCTGGCACCTTAGCCACTTGAGCCACAGGCGCCGAGCCATAAAATAATATTCTTATTGAATTTTTTTTTGCATAAAGATGTTCACTGCAGTATTATTTGTAATGGCAAAAACTGTAAATCTTCCCAAGTATCCTGCAGTAGGGAATTGAATTGTAATGGTCAAGATCCTTTTATTTTGACAAAACTCCTGCTCAGGAACTAGGGAGTCCAAGAGGCTGAAAGGACATTATTAGGTCCCCCATCTCTCTTATTTTTTAAGAGAAGGAGTCTTGCTGTGTTGTCCAGGCTGAAATGCAGTGGCTATTCACAGGAGTGATCATAGTGCACTATAGTCTGAACTCCTGGGCTCAAGCAATCCTCTTATCTCCCCCTCTCCAGCAGCAGAGAATACAAGCACACACCACCTTGCCTGGACCTCTCCTTCATGTGTTGCCTCTGTTTCCCTAAGGTATGGGGCTCTATTGTCTCCCAAGGCACAGACAGCTCCAGACTTACATTGTTCCTGCTTTGTGAGTCTAGAGAAAAGAGAAAAGGTTTCTCTTCCAGAGGCCCCAAAGCTTCTCTCTCCCTAGGAAGCTATCCTGTCTTGCTCTGGGTCAGTCTCTGTGGCCAGAGGAATAGGGTACTGTGATTGACCAAACGTTGAGTGAGATGGCCAGAGAGAGGCTGTTGTAATTGGCTGTCTCTTTGGAACCACAGCGAGTGGGTAGGAGAGTTTCCTAGAAGACTAAGATGCTGTTATCAGGATGACAAAATCTAGCTGATGCCACATTACGTTTCAGGAAAAGGTGTAGCTGCACACATCGTGTAGCAACATGAAAAATGGTTATAAAGCAGTGCTAAGAGAAGGAGGCAGAATACAGACTTGAAACTATGATGGTAATTTTGGAATATGGAAAAATAGAAATCTTTCATTTTGTAGAGATATTGAGAGAATGGATTATTATATCAAATCCTCCAGTATCTCTGAAAAGACATTTGTATAATAAAATATATGTATGTGAAAATAATTTTGTGTATGTCACATGATGTGATTTTTAGAGTGCAGTTTCTTTTTGGAATGAGATGGGACACAGATAAATAGATGGTGATTTTTTATAGATCTGAAAAGTTATTGTTTCCGTCTTTGCAGTTGCTTTGGGCAGTGGAACCTCTTTGTTAGGAAAGTTAGAATATTCTCGGTGGAGCTTCAGTTACCCAAGAAGGGCTCTTTTACCCTTGGGAGTGGGGGAAGTTTCTCCTCAACAGATGGGCGAAAAGCCTCCAAGTGGGTCTGTCTGGGGTCTGGGGTGAGGGAGGTCGGTGGGAGGAAGGGGAAATAAGCTCGGACCAGACAGAGAAGATAGGTAAAGGTCTAGGGGCCTGCTCAACCCATCAAATTCCTCTTCTTCTCCACTCTTGAAAGCCTCCATACCCACTCAGATGTAGAGTGGTTAATGCAGTAATAAGTACCATCAATGTTTGCAGCAAATAACTGTATTTTTTGGTTATCTTTTTTTTTTTTTGAGACAGAGTTTTACTCTGTTGCTCTGGGTAGAGTGCCATGGCATCATAGCTCACAGCAACCTCAATCTGCTGGCCTCAGGCAGTCCTCTTGCCTCAGCCTCCCAAGTAGCTGGGACTATAGGCACCCAACACAACCCTGGCTAGTTTTTCTATTTTTAGTAGAGACAGGGTCTTACTCTTTCAGGCTAGTCTTAAACCCCTGAGCTCAGGCTATCTACCTGCCTTGGCCTCCCAGAGTGCTAGGATTACAGGTGTGAGGCATGCCCAGCATTGGTTATCTTTTTTTAAGTTTTTTTTTTTTTTTGCAAGTAACAAAACTAATAAAGAGGGTGGTGCCTGTGGCTCAAAAGAGTAGGGTGCCAGTCCCATATGCAGAGGCAATGGGTTCAAACCCAGCCCCAGCCAAAAACTTCAAAGAAAAAAAAAAAAAGAACTACTAATAAAGATTCTCTCATTTCAGTAAATACAAAACAGGATTTATTCAGCTACATATGTATTTCTAGCTTTTTTGATAGGATCTGGGGATTCTTGGAAAGGTTTCCGCTCCTTGGATACCTAAAAGGAAGAACCTAGAGGTGAGGGCTGGGTAGTTGGATGCCTGGCACTGGAGGGTGTATGTGTGTATGTGTGTGAGACAGAAGGAGAAACTGGTGGAATCACCAGAATTATGGAAAGGGTTTGTAGGGAGAGAGTAAGAATAACAGTGAGCTGTGGGGGAAGATTCAAAAGGATTCAATTCATCAAATATTGTTATTACTGAACAGTAGAGATAAATATCCTGCCTCCAGGAAGCCTGCTTGCTTGCTTTTTTCTTTTTTCATCAAGCATATCCAAGAGACAGGAAGCTTACTTACTTTCTTTTTTTGGAGACAGAGTCTTACTATGTTGCCCTGGATAGAGTGCTAGAGTGCTGTGGTGTCACAGCTCACAGCAACCTCAAACTCTGGGCTTAAGCGATTCTCTTGCCTCAGCCTCTCGAGTAGCTGGGACTACAGGCCCCCACCACAACACCCAGCTATTTTTTGGTCGGAGTTGTTGTTTAGCAGGCCTGGGCTGGGTTTGAACCCACCAGCCTCCCTGTATGTGGCTGGTGCCCTACCCACTGAGCTATGGGCGCTGAGTCAGGAAGCTTACTTTCTAATGTGAAAAGATAATTCACTATGAACAATATGTAAGTAAACCATATGGGATGTAGTAAGGTACAACTGCTGTAGTCAAAAAGGGAGCTATGGAATGTGCTGTGAGGGTGTGAGTTGCAATTTTAAAGAGAGATAGGCAGGTCCCATTGAGAAAGTGGTCCTTTAATGACTTGAAGGAGGTGAAGGAATCACCCCCGGGGAAGGAGAGTTCCAGGCAAAGGGCATGGCCAGTGCAGAGTTGCTGAGGCAGGCGTGTGCCCCAGAGGAAAGCGTAGAGAAGGGTTGATCCTGTTGGTCGCTAGAAGGACTTTAGGCTTTTACTCTGAGAAAAAAGGGATTAAAGCCTATATTATGCCCTCTTTTTGGGTTTTCTTCCCAGTGTCTCATCTGGGGTGTGTATAGGTCTGACAAAGGCAAGCCCCCGGGTGTGGGTGAAGGCCCCCAGAGTTCCCAACTAGTCTTTGGATCTTCCTCCCATCACCTTACTTCCCAAGCTGGAGTGTGGCTCATTCCACCCCAGTGGGACAGAAAGAGGGACTCATGAGTAGCAAGAGTCCCACAAATGTTATATACACCTGGGGGAGACAGATTCCCATAGATTGCTCTTCCCACTTCTCCTCCCCTATTCCTTGTCCTCTCTCCCTCCTCTACCCCCCCACCCCACACACACAATGGCCGGGTGGGGCCGAGGAACTGGCTTCCTCTGCAGAGATCTCAATCTGGGCCCTCAGTTCCCGCCCCAGAAGTACAGGAACGGACACTCAGCCCAGCACTTCTCGCTCCAAGGAGCAGGCAGGACAGGCTGAAAATAGAAATTGCCTCCATAAAGATAAAGGTAAATTCATGGGGAGATACTGCAGAGCTCCGGAGGGGAAGTCTGAGGTGGGGGTGGGGTGTCCCTTGGTGTGAAATATAGTAGAATCTCTGTAAGTTGACCATTCAAAGGACTGTAACAAACTGGTCAACATACGGAGGTGGTCAACATAAGGAACTAGGCCTACTGTACGGATACTTAACCTGTGATGCATGTCGGGTCTATGAAAATTAGGTCAACTTAAGGAGGTGGTCAGTGTAGAAAGGTGGTCAACTATGGAGGTTCTACTAGAGTAGGTTTGGCTTATACCCAGGGGATGGGTTGGAAGATGAACAGATAAATGTTTGTGCAAGTCGTGGAAGAGATGGTCAAACACACTGTGCAGGGATACACACCATCCCTTTGCTGAGACAGGCATCTAGACACCCAACCCTTACTGCCGGCCACATGGCTACTGCATCCTCATCCCACCCGCTTCCGCCCCAGCCCCTTTGAAGTCCCATCCACACAGCAGTGCCAGTGGAATTCACACATATAGAACAGTCCACTCTCATGCCTGAGTTTTAGCTTTCCCCCAGATGCCACTGACCTCTGAGACCCTGGATACTGTCCCTCACATCTTCCAGGGACCTGGTATGCTGCGCATGTGGGATATGGTGTGGGTTGGGGGGGGTGTCCGGTTGGGAGGAGGATCCAATTCCTGTTTCCTGCCCCTACTCACTCAGCCCTGGGAGGTGACTGAGAGTGGAGGGGACTCAAGGGTGAGTGCTTGGGGCCCAAGTACCTGGGTCCCTGAGTGGGGGGTGGGGAAGGAAGTAAATGCAGGTAGTGAGTGGGCCAGAATCCCTCAGGGGGCCAGTGGCTGGGGAGAAGCTGGCCAGAGGTCAAGGCCACTGTGTGGCTCACTTCATAAAGTGGCTTCCTGGCAGAATGCAGAGACCATTAAGCTTGGAGACTCACCATTTATAGCCCCCAGCCCCTACCCTACATTATTTCTCAAGAACCCAATCTGGAGTCTGGAGGAGTCTGACTTTCCTGCTGACTACTGAAAGGAGTGCGGGGGCTCCCGTTTCCTAGCCCCAACCCTACAACCTTGTTGGGATCACAGCCTCCTTCCCTGAAGGAGAAGAGAGGCTCAAGTCCCAGGATCTGGGGCCTATTTGTCCTATTCTTTAGCCTGCTCTCCTGGCTACCTCCCCAGGCCTCCTGAAAGGATTCAGGCCTCCACCAGGGCCCCTCTCTGTGACCACCCCTGGAGGCCAGCAGGGATAAGAGGATGAAGGGCAGGAGAGATTGTGCTGGAGCCTCCTGGTCTCCAGGGGTCAGAGGCTCCAGGAATCTTGATGGCAGGAAAAGGAGACTAAAAATAATCCGGAAAGGGAGAGTCCGGAGAGAGGAACTGGGAAATGGGGGGCGGAGGGCCTGCGGAATAGGGAAATGGTGATGCATCCCTGGACTTCCAGGCTGGCGCGCACGCACACTATGCCCAGATAGCACGAGCACACATCACACATGCCCACTGAGACACTCACTCACACCACAGACTCCTCAGTGGGCTGCACGCCACATGCTGTACACTTCCCCCTCCCACTGCATACCTACCTGGTGGGCACAGACAAGTATGTTTTCACTCACAGCATGCAGCCCCCCATGGACATAACACTAGAGACAGCACATGCTCAAACCACACACGAACCTCTATGACACACACCACAGAATTTCATCAGGCAGACACCATCCTGGCAAGCAGAATTCCCCTTACTGATCTTACAGACTTTCTGGTCTCCTCATCCCACAACCTGGGTCTCCATCTAGTTGCCACCACCTCTCCCCAGCTTCATGGTCTACTGTGACCTGACTGTGCCAGCAGGAAGCTTCAGGGGCCTCAGAAAATGAAACACTAAGGTGGGTGAGAGGTGGAAAAGAGAGAAGATAGTGAGAATGAGAAAGAAAGAGGGAGGTGCTCCAGCCTTCCCTCCTATTCTGAAATAACGCCTTCAGATGGCCTCAGTCTACTCACCTAGGTGGCACTTTCTCCTTCCTCCTCAGGGGATGACTCCAGCAGAGTACCCCATTCCTTTGAAGAACTCAGAGGAAGATGTCAGCCCAGTCCCTTCCTGCAGCAACACCCCCTACCCAGAAGCCCCCTCGGATCATCCGTCCCCGCCCCCCTTCTCGACCCAGGGCTGCTCAGTTCCCAGGGCCTCCCCACAATGGCTCCTCTCCACAAGAACTTCCCCAAACCGTCAATGACGCTCCAACCCCGATGTGCACCCCTATTTTCTGGGAGCCTCCAGCTGCATCCCTCAAGCCCCCTGCCCTTCTGCCCCCGTCAGCTTCTAGAACCAGCCTCGACTCTCAGACTTTCCCAGACTCAGCTTCCAGCACCCCTAGTCCAGTGTCCCGGCGCTCTATCTCCCCAGAACCTGCTCCTCGGTCTCCGGTGCCCCCACCCAAGCCCTCTGGGTCACCTCACACACCTCTATCCCTGCTCCCCATGGCTCGGGACCTGGTCCAAGATGGCTCTGCCTCAGCCCCTGGCACTGTGCGGAGGCTGGCTGGCAGGTTTGAATGGGGGGCTGAAGGCAGGTTCCAAGCAGCAGAAGCTCTGGAGCCAGGTCCCCAAGGGGGAGCCAATGTAAATGGAGAGAGAGAGGTTCCCCTCACCGGGAGTGGATCCCAGGAGAACGGTGCTCCAGGTAAGTGTGTGATGGGACTGAGGTAGCCTCAATCCACCCCATCATCTTCATTTTCAATGCATTGAGACTGGAAACTTTTAGGGACTACCTTTTCAAAATGGATTTTGTGTTTAGAAAATCTGGTTTCTGTATTTCTGGGTTTTTTTTTTTTTGAAGGGTGGAGGAGATCTATAGATACCTGGGACTAGTAAATGTTTAAGTTACTGGGCAGGTGAAGGATTGGAGGTGGCCTGGGTGAGGTGAGGCTGGACCCCAAAGGCTTTATTTCTTCTTAGTACACCTGTTTTCCGCAGATGCTGTTCTGGCTTGCCCTCCCTGCTGCCCCTGTGTCTGCCACGCAGCCCGGCCAGGCCTGGAGCTTCGATGGGTACCTGTGGGAGTCAAGGAGGAAGGCTCCAGGGCTCCCTGCCGGGCCTCACCACTGCGGACCTCCCGCTCCCGGCCCAATCCTCCAAGCATCAGTCATCCCCCAGTTGTCCTCACATCCTATCGCTCCACTGCCGAGCACAATGTCCTGCCTCCCCTCAAGCCTCCAAAACCATCTCGTGTCAGACAGGAGACTACCATCTCTGGAGACCCTCCACAGCCAGATCTCGATCTGCCTTCTGAAGATGGAATCCCAACAGGTGAGGGCCCAGGGGAGTGAACCTCTAGATTATGAAGGGACAAGGTAGTGGTGGCCTCAAACCCAATGAACTACAAACACCAAGAGGCCCTGGGCTCTTTTTTCCTCTACCAGCTGCTGCTCTGGGGCTGAAAGGAATTATAAGTCTCATAGTAACATTCTCTGCTGGGGCTGGAATCAGGAGTCCTGGGCTAAGGACTGGAGGAGTATTCTCTTCACTCTGCCTTCTCTCTCTAGGAGACAGTCCTGATGAAACTCTGCAGAATGCTCCTCCAGCAACCGTGGAGGGAAGGTACCAAACACCCCCACCCTTGTCTTCCCTTCTTTCCCCACCATGCTCCTACCTAAAAGGCACACTAAACTGTAGGTCCTCCCACCTCTGCAAAGGCAGAGGGAGAAGGGTTAGGGCTCTAGAAATAGGCAGCCTTGGTTTCTAATCCCAGCTCTGTCCCTTATTAGTTATGTGACCTCATATGTGTTCTTAATCTTTCTGGTTGTCAGAGTCCTCATCTGTGACATGAGGATAAGCATACCGACTATTTCATGGAGTAACTGGGGTATACTATTGGTAAAAAGTGGGCCCCATAGTAAGTGCCTGCTGCATCTTCCCTGAGGGAGGGAAGAGACTCCCTGACCTTGAGTCTCTATTGCTAATATTGTCCAAAAATCCATTTAGCAACTGCAACCATGTCTTTTGTGTTATCTGGCCTTGTTAATCATCTTAGATTCACCATCATTATCAGTGATAATTTGGCTCCATTCACTATAGTAGCATGATTTTTAGCTTGGGTTAAAAAGTGTGTAGTGATACTGTGACCAGAAGAGGGGAGACAGAGTTGCAGGTACTGGCGAGAGGTGTAAGAGTTTGCACTTGATCATGTTGAGTTTTACTGAAGAACAAGTAGGGCATTCCAGACAATGGTGCTCTAAGAGAGGGCTGAGCTAGACTTGGAAGTCTCTGGTACATAGCAGCTGAGATAACAGGGATGGATGTGTCCCACTTAGTTCAAGGGCTCCCCTCCAGCAGGCACCTAAAAGAACTGGGGTTGATCAGGAAGCTATCATACTTATATCCCTTCTGGTATCAGGCAAATAGCCCCCCTGGGGTACATGGGGGTCCTGGGGCTTCCCATCCCTTTCTTTCTCCACAGAGATGAGGAGGGGCTAGAGGGACTGAAGGAGCAGAATTGGGAGCTGCCCCTGCAGGATGGTGAGAGCCTCTGCACCTGGGGGTTCCTGCTGAGACCTTTAAGTAGTGGGAAAGGGTTTGTGGACCCAGGACTTCCCTGAGGTGCTATGTCTGCCCTCTAGAACCTCTGTACCAGACTTACCGAGCAGCCGTGCTGTCAGAAGAGCTGTGGGGGGTTGGTGAGGATGGGGGTCCCTCTCCAGCAAGTGCTGGAGAAGCTCCCACCTTTGCAAGGCCCCCGGGACCTCGAAACACCCTGTGGCAGGAGCTTCCTGCAGTGCGGGCCAGTGGTCTCCTGGACACCCTCGGCTCCCAGGAGAGGCGCATGCAGGAGGTGGGCACACTTGGGGTTGGGCTGGGTGGGCTAGGCATAGGGGCAGAGGGTGGCCAGGGTTCCAGGGTGGCGCTGAGCTGGGCTTTCCACTACTGCCTGGTTCTGCTCCCTAGAGCCTATTTGAGGTGGTGACATCTGAGGCCTCTTACTTGCGCTCCCTGCGGCTGCTGACCGACACCTTTGTGCTGAGCCAACCTCTCAGGGACACGCTCACCCCCCGGGATCACCACACACTCTTCTCCAATGTGCAGCGAGTCCAGGGAGTCAGTGAGCGGTCAGTTGGGTCCTACAGGCCCAGGAGATGTGGCCTCAGGCTGCTGAGCACCCCCTTACCTTTCTCCCAGGCCCAGTGGGCCCAGCTAATTCCCAGCTCTTTGCTCAAGAACCAGGGAGACCTGGCTCTCTGCCCTACTTCAGCTTGCTTCTCTACTCCTTCAGGTTCCTGGGGGCATTATTGTCTCGTGTGCGCTCTTCCCCCCACATCAGTGACCTGTGTGATGTGGTGCACACCCACGCGGTGGGCCCTTTCTCAGTGTATGTGGATTATGTACGGAACCAGCAGTATCAGGAAGAGACCTACAGCCGCCTTATGTGAGTGTCCTAGAGGTGGAGGAAGCTGGGGTGAGCAGAGCAGGGCTCAGGCCATAGCAGGCTTAGTCTGTTTCTGCAGGGACACAAACATGCGCTTCTCCGCTGAGCTGAGGCGGTTACAGAGCCTCCCCAAGTGTGAGCGGCTCCCGCTGCCATCCTTCCTGCTACTGCCCTTTCAGCGCATCACCCGGCTCCGCATGCTGCTGCAGGTATTCCTGGCACACAGCCCTTTTTTTCTGTCCCACCAAGTCCATTAGAGAACTCCCTCACCCCCAGGGCCTCTTGTCCAGCAATCACCATTTACTGCTCCCCTGTGAATACAGAAATCCCCCCAATATACTCCAAACCTGTACCTCTCAGTCCAGGACCCACCAAACCCAACCTGAGGCTGCCCAAATGCTCAGGAGGCAGAGTGGGTGCAAGAAAAGTGTTTCTGGCTGAAGCCATGAGTTCAAGACTTAGCCCTGCCACTAATTAGCTGAGCTACATAGGGCAGGTCCCTTCTCCTCTCTGGGTCTTAGGGAGATTATGGTGAGGGGTCTTTGAGGTGTCCTCCAGCTGTATTGTCCTATCTGCAAATGCCTTCCTAAAGGGGGTGATATCACATCTAAGATCTAAGGGAGCATAAGTTGGCTCTTGGAGGTGAACATATCTTAGACATTCTAATAGTTTTGTTACTCCAAAGGGCCATGGTGCCCAAATAGATTCATAGGCCAGGCACCATGGCTCAGGCCTATAATCCTAGCACTTTGGGAGACTGAGGCAGGAGGCTCTCTTGAACTCAGGACTTCAAGACCAGCCTGAGCAAGAGTGAGACCCCTATCTCTACAAAATTTAGAAATATCTGCCAGACCTGGTGGTGCAGCCTCTTGGTTAGCTTCAGCTACTTGAAAAGTTGAGGCAAGAGGATCACTTAAACCCACAAGTTTGAGGTTGCTGTGTGCTATAGTGGTGCCACTGCACTCTAGCTGGGGTGACAGAGTGAGACCTTATTTAAAAAAAAAAAAACTGAAAAAGAAAGAATCAGTTTCACAGTGTATCTGTTGAATTAAAATTTCTTGGTGGAGGGGAAGTTCAGGGAAAATTTTCAAAAAGCCTCCTTAGTGGGGTGATAATGAAAAAAAAAAAGGTTGAGAAACACTCTTTTATTGCAATGTAGAGACTCCTCCCTAACCAGGTCATCCACTGTGAGGATCTTTATGTAAAGAGCTCACAAGTATTCAACTTTGTTATCCCCAGTGTAGATAATACAATGATAATAATGATTTTAATCACAGTAGCTCAACAGCTAATGAGCACACTGTTATAGGCACAGTTCTAAGTGCTACGTAGGGGTGTGACCTTCCCAACAACTGTGTGAAGGTAGAGCTATTATTTCCCCTACTCATAGATGAGACAACTAAGGCACAGATTAAATGACTTGCCCAGGTTATACAGAAATAATGGATGGACTCAAAATTATAAGCCAGGCATGCTGAACTTCTCTTCTATGTTGTTTGCACTAACAGTTGTGGTTAATAATTATTAAAATAAGAGCAATGCTCTTTTCAGCATTTACTATTTGCCAAGGACTATACTAAGCACTTTACATATGTTACCTCCACTAATCCTGACAACAATGCTATTGATATGCTAGGTGGGTATAATACCCCCATTTTACTGATAGGGAAAGTGAGGTTCAGAGAGGCAATATAACTCGCTCAGGGTTATGTGAGACAGCAAGTGGTGAGGTCTCTTAGCCTTGTTGAAGTTGATCCCTCACCCCTGTGAACCCCAAACTGAGTATTTCACAAATACAGGCAGGGTCCTCTGAGCTGTGGCCCCTCTGAATCCCAGGGCTGCAGAACAGGGGGCCCAGTCACCCTTTCTACTTGTCCCCAGAATATCCTGCGTCAGACAGAGGAGGGGTCCAGCCGCCAAGAGAACGCCCAGAAGGCCCTGGGTGCTGTCAGCAAGGTGGGCAGGAAGGAAGCTGGAGTTGGGAGAGGTGATTGGGTGGTAGGGAGAGAGAGAAGGCGGGTGGGGGCTGATCACTGGAGTGGGTGACTTGGGTGACATAGCTCTCCTCACCCAGATCATTGAGCGCTGTAGCGCAGAGGTGGGGCGCATGAAGCAGACAGAAGAGCTGATTCGACTCACCCAAAGGCTGCGCTTCCACAAAGTCAAGGTGGGTCTCTGCCCAGACTCTTGGTCTTGCCCTTCCCCACAGGGCTGCGGAGCTACAACCCCCTCTGCTTCCTTGCAGGCCCTGCCCCTGGTCTCCTGGTCACGGCGCCTGGAGTTGCAGGGGGAGCTGACCGAGTTAGGGTGTCGGAGGGGGGGCGTACTCTTCACCTCGCGCCCCCGCTTCACCCCCCTCTGCCTGCTACTTTTTAGCGACCTGCTGCTCATCACTCAGCCCAAGAGGTGGGTCCTAGGGAGGGAGGGAGAGAGCCCAGGCTGAGTGGAGAGGGGGCACCTTACTGGAGCCCCGCTCTTCCTCTGAACGTCCTCCTCTCTGGGCAGTGGGCAGCGGCTACAGGTTCTGGACTATGCCCATCGCTCCCTGGTCCAGGCCCAGCAGGTTCCAGACCCATCTGGACCCCCGACCTTCCGCCTCTCCCTTCTCAGCAATCACCAGGGCCGCCCCACTCACCGGCTACTTCAAGCTTCATCCCTGTAAGTTGCATCTTCAGAAAATGCCCTTGAGGCCCTGGCGATGGCTCACACCTGTAATCCTGGCATTATGGGAAGCTGACTTGAGCTTAGGAGTTGGAGACCATACTGAGCAAGACTGAAACCGGTCTCTACTAAAAATAGAAAAATTAGCCAGGCATGGTGGCACTTGCTGATAGTTCCAGCTACTTGATAGGCTGAGCCAAGAGGATGGTTTGAGCCCAAGAGTTTGAGGTTTCTATGAGCCAAAAAAAAAAAAAAAAAAGAAAAAGAAAAAGAAAACACCCTCCTCACAGTCCTCCTGACCTCTCAGACCCCACCACCTCCTTAGTCAATCTCTTTCATCAAAGGGCTCTGCCTCACCCCTAGGAGGATCCCCTGGACCAACTATGACCCCTCTCCCCTCCCTCCCAGATCAGACATGCAGCGCTGGCTAGGAGCTTTTCCGACCCCTGGTCCTCTTCCCTGCTCCCCGGACACCATCTATGAGGACTGTGGTGAGTTCTCCTGGGGGGAAGAGGAATATGGGGAAGAAGCTAGAAAGAGTCTTGATCCCACTGTAATATCATCCACCCCCAACCAGACTGTTCCCAGGAACTGTGTTCAGAGCTGTCTACACCTTCCAAGACTGAGGGACGGAGTCTGGAGTCCAGGGCTGCCCCCAAGCACCTGCACAAGAGCCCAGAAGGTGAGAGAGTCTTTCATTTATTCATTTGGTAAGTATTTGTTAAGAATTTGGAAGTGCTACTCATTGTTTTAGGCACTGTGGACAAAACACACAAAGCTTCCTGCCCTATTGGAGACATCCCAATGGAAGAGACAGGAAATAAAGAATGAACAAAATAAATAGGTAAATTATAAAGGATGTTGGAAGGTGATGAGTGCAATGGAAAAAACAAAAATGAAGCAGAGCAGAGGAGGTCAGGAGTTCCAGAGTTAGGTATGTTCTAATTTATTTATTTTTTTGAGACAGAGTCTCATTCTGTCACCCTGTCTCAGCACAGGTAGGGTGCTGTGGTGTCATAGTTCACAACAACCTCCAACTCCTGGACTCAAGTGATCCTCTTGCCTCAGCCTCCCAAGTAGCTGAGACTATAGGTGCCTATCATAGCGCCCAGCTAGTTATTCTATTTTTAGTAGAAATGGGATTTTGCTCTTGTTCAGGCTGATCTCAAACTCCTGAGTTCAAGAAATCCACCCATCTTGGCCTTCCAGAGTCCTAGGATTACAGGTGTGAGCCACTGTGCCCAGCCAGGGTTATATATACATATTTTTTTTTTGGATTTTTTAAATTATTTGTACAGAATCTCACTATGTCGCCTTTGGTAGAGTGCTGTGGCATCACAGCTCACAGCAACATCAAACTCTTGGGCTTAAAAGATTCTCTTGCCTCAGCCTCCCAAGTAGTTGGGACTATAGGTGCCCACCACAATGCCCAGGGACTTTTTTGTTGAAGTTGTTCATCAGGCCCTGGGTTGGGCTCGAACCGGCCAGCCTCTGTGCATGTGGCCAGTGTCCAACCCTGAGCTATGGGCACCAAGCTGGTTATAATTTTAAATAGAGACGCTGAGGTGGAACTCATTGAGAAGGCAATATGTAAGTAAATCTGATGGAGGTGAGAAATTTAGGCACATGGTGTTTGGGGGAAGAATGTCCTAGTTGGAGATGATAGGCAGTGTAAAGGCTGTATGACCCAGTGTGGCTAGAGGGAGCAAGAAAAGGGGAGAAGCAATGAGGTCACAGAAGTAAAAGAGACCAGAGCATGTAGGTCCTGGCAAGGCCCTGTAAGGACTCAGCCTCTTACTCTGCAATGAACAACCACTGCAGGGCTTGACAGAGGAGTGATGCAGACTCTTTCTAATGCTGCTGTCACCTCCACCTCTGATGCTCAAGGCTTCTCCACTAATTCCATGCCCACCATGACCCCCCACCCAAGGCCTGAGACTCCCATAGGGCCCCCTTCCCTCCTTATCTGCTCCCTGCCACTGCCCACTTGGGCCCCTGTCTCTCTTTCCTCAGGTTGGCTGAAGGGGCTTCCTGGGGCCTTCCCTGCCCAGCTGGTTTGTGAAGTCACAGGGGAACACGAGAGGAGGAAGCACCTTCGCAAGCACCAGAGGCTTCTTGAGGCCGCTGGTCCCTCTTCGGGCACCCCCAGTGCCCCTCCACCTTAATGCAGGATAGGGAGAGGGCACATCTGGGAGACACCTAGCAGTGTGGCACCCATGGAGAGGACAAAGCTCATGCCTCCATTGGATTCACTGTCAGTGGAAACGCTACCTCTAGTGGCAACCAATAGAGGCCAGTCTTCTGGACAGGCAGTCAATGAAACAGGGCAGTCTGAGCCTACAGCGATAAGAAAAGAGGACGATGGCTTGCATGTGTTGCCAATGGGGACAGAGGCTAGTGCTGAATTGGTTGAGCTGATGGCCAGTGAGTATCCCTGCTATGCTCAGAGCCAAGGAAGACGAATCCAGGTCACCACAGTTGAAAAAGGGCCTCTTTGGAGATGAAGTCCTAGGATAAAATAGCCAATGGGGATGAGCAGAGACCCAAGCAACCAAAGAAGATGATTATCTGGGTCCAAGAGACTAGTAGTCACCTTGCAAGTTTCTACAGCAACAACTTCCCTGACTTTGAGACTGAGGAGTATTGGAGTCCATTTCTGGGGTGCCTCCTGTGCCCTCTCAAACCAGTTCCTCGCTTCTAGAAGAATCAAGAGTGTGTGTCTCAGAGAATCAGTGTGTGTCCTTGTGCACATGTGAGTGTGTGTGTATCAGCATCAAGAAAGTGATTCTGATAAACCTGGTGTGTGTGGTGGTTGCCCTTCTCTTATAGATGACTGAGTATTCCATCTCCCCCCACCCCAATTTTTCCTATTATTCTCTCCAGAAGAGAGTGTGCTGGGTGTGTCTGGACAATTAGAGGTCAGAGCTGGGGATGAGATTGCCGAGACCTGGGTGCCTTGGAGGCCAGTTTTCATGACAGCTGGAAGGTGATGTTCAGCCAGAGAACCAGGTAGAGGTGCCTGAGGAACTGACAATGGCCAGCAGCTGGGGCCCTAGGCTCCCTGGAATCTGCAGTTCCTTTCCTTGCTATGATCGCTGCCTGCAGATCTCCCAACTTGAACTATATTCAGTCCGCCAGCCTCAGTCTCAGGCTTTGGAACTGCTTGAGCTCCCAGGTTTGGGTGAAGAAATGGGAGCTGTGGATCACAGGCCAGCTGGTGCATCATTGGGCTTTCTTGCCTTCATCCTGGTTTTCCTACAGAAACACTGGGCCAAACATTGGGGAGAAGATAAGAGAGACAGCCCAGCTACCCAACCCCATTCAGAGCATCTGCTTCCTATGAGAAACTGTCCCTTCAGGATGCCAGAAAGAGGTGAGAGACAGAGACAGCAGACTGGACAGTAGCTGGCAAGTGGGGCCCAGGCCTGGCACAGGTCTTCCCTGACCTATCTATCACACCTTCCCTTCAGCTCAGGCACAGCGACTTGCCCAGGACAGAAACCACCAGGTTGACCACAAGAGGTCCAGGGACTCTGGGATACTCAGAGTGAGAAGGGCACTGGCATTTGGAATGACCATGACTTTGGAAACTCACCTAGCACAGTGCCTGACATATGGGAAACCCTTAATAAATGGTGAAAGAGTTTTACTGAGACTGTTCAGGGGAGTGTGTGCTCATGGGAACACTGGTCTCCAAGGGTGTTTTTTGGTTTTCGTTTTTGTTTTTTGAGACTGGGTTTGAGTGCCATGGCCTTATAGCCTACAGCAACCTCAAACTCTTGGGCTCAAGTGGTTCTCTTGCCTCAGCCTCCTGAGTAGCTGGGAGATACCTGCCACAGTGCCCAGCTATTTTTTAGGGACAAGGTCTTGTTCTTGCTCAGGCTGGTCTTGAACTCCTGAGCTCAAGCAATCCCCCCCCTTGCCTTAGCTTCCCAGAGTGCTGGGATTACAGGTGTGAGGTACCTTGACTGGTCTACCATGGGTGGTTTTATAAGAGGGGAGGGGCTGGTTGGAAAGGGGTCAAGAGCAGGGGTCAGTTTTGCTGGGGACTGGGACATGGAGGCCAGATTCAAGGCCTGAGTGTGTTGTCCCACTCATAGCTCCTGAGAGGGCTAAGGCAGCGTGGTGGTGGCTGTGTGTTAGGGGCTGTTGCAGGCTAGAGAAGGCAGGGCAGGGCCAGGCATGTCTGGTGCTCTGGCAGGGGATGAGTATGCAGCAAGACAGACAAAAGGGCAGTCAGTCAGCAATAAAGGCCCTTTACCCATCTGCTAAGCATCTTTGCGTTTAATTCAATTCAATTCTACACCAGTTTATTGAGTGCCTTCTCTGTGCCAGGCACTGTTGTAGGATCTAGATATACTGAGATGAAAGAAATAAGGGCCTTTCTCTCAGGGAACCTACATTCTTTGGGTTGGGCACAATTACTAAGTCAATAAACTGATAAAGTAAAATCAGATAGCAGTAAGTGCTATGAAGAAAATATAGTAAGGGAATGTTGTTATACGTATATATGTCTATGTGAGGTGTGGCTTTAGGGAAGACCCTGGAGGAGATGACATTTGAGCTGAGACACAGACAAGAAAGAGACAGTCCTAAGAAGATCTGAAGAAGGTGCTTGCCTCCCTGCCTCCCTCCTTCCCTCTTTCTTTCTTTTCTTTTCTTTTGTCTCATTCTGTCACCCTCGGTAGAGTGCTCTGGTGTCATAGCTCACAGCAACCTCAAACTCCTGGGCTCAAGCGATTCACTCACCTCAGTCTCCTGAGTAGCTGGGACTAGAGGCACCCACCACAGTGCCTGGCTATTTTTTAGAGATGGGACCTCACTCTTGCTCTAACCTCAGGCAATCCACCCACCTTAGCCTCCCAGAGTTCTAGGATTACAGGGGTAAGCCACCATGCTTGACCACATTACTGTATTTCTCTTTTTTTTTCTTTTCCTTTTTTTGAGACAGAGTCTCACTATGTCACCCTCAGTAGAGTGCTGTGGTGTCACAGCTCACAGCAACTTTAAACTCTTGGGCTCAAGCAATTCTCCTGCTTCAGCGTTCCAAGCAGCTGGGACCACAGGTGCCATCCGCAATGCCCAGCTATTTTTTGTTACAGTTGCCAGGCTGCCACCTTTGGTGTATGTTGCTGGCGCCATAACCACTATGCTACAAGTGCTGAGCCTATTGTATTTCATTTTTTTTCTTTCTTTTTTTTTTTTTTTTTGAGACGGAGCCTCAAGCTATCCCCCTGGGTAGAGTGCCTGGCATCACGGCTCATAGCAACCTCCAACTCCTGGGCTCAAGCGAGTCTCTTGCCTCTGCCTCCCAAGTAGCTGGGACCACAGGTGCCCGCCACAACGCCCGGCCATTTTTTGGTTGTAGCCATCATTGTTGTTTGGCGGCCTGGGCTGGGGATTCGAACCCGCCACCTTAGGTGTATGTGGCTGGCGCCTTAGGCTATTGAGCCACAGGCGCCGCCCCTTTTTCTGCTTTTCTTGACTAACTCCTGCTTCTCCTTTCAGACTCCCCTCACACCTGAGAGAGATGCTTTTCTTCTTGCCCTTGCCTTTTTATTTCTGTTGTTATTGCTGGCTCAGTTGTCTGTTTCCTCCTCCATATTGTGAGATCTGGGAGGAAAGAGAATTTCTCCTTTTGAAATTAAATTTTAATTTGTATTTAAGTTACATATATATAGTTTTGAAAGTTGAAAAATGCCACATAAAAATATAAAAGCTTTGGGTGGGGGCCTATGGTTCAGTGAGTAGGGTGTTGACCATATACACTGAAGCTGGTGGGTTCGAGCCTGGCCTGGGCCTGCTAAATACAGTGATAACTGCAACCAAAAAATAGCCACACATTGTGGTGGGTGCCTGTAGTCCCAGTTACTCGGGAGGCTGAGGCTAGAGAATCGCGTAAGCCCAAGAGTTTGAGCTTGTTGTGAGCTGTGACACCACAGGACTCTACTGAGGGTGACATAGTGAGACTCTGTCTCAAAAAAAAAAATAGCTTTAATGAAGGGAGGTGCCTGTAGCTCAGTGGGTAGGGCCCCATACACCCAGGCTGGCAGGTTTTTTTTTTTTTTTTTTTTTTTTTGAGATGAAGCCTCAAGCTATCCCCCTGGGTAGAGTGCCATGGCATCACAGCTCATAGCAACCTCCAACTCCTGGGCTCAAGCGAGTCTCCTGCCTCCGCCTCCCAAGTAGCTGGGA
>CAUYQV010148352.1:0-29996 GCA_963574575.1 Galagoides demidoff | reverse complement strand
TCCCTCTTCTTATATTACCTATCTGTTCTTATATGTTGTCCATTTTTTCCATTATGCAGAGGGTGCTAAAAATGTGTATGTAAATTTTAAGAAAGGAAAAACTATATTACATTTGCAATTTTCAAGTCACATTTTATTTCTTCATTTAGAAGACTTGCTCAATCTTACTAATTATTCATAGTTTGTTATCAGCATATATTGAGCATCACAATTTAATACAGTTTTAAAAATTCTAGTGCAAACGCCCTTGTGGTAAAATTATTTTTTACTTCTGGGTAGATACCTAAGTAATGGAATTGCAGGATCAAATGAAAGGTTTACTTTTAGCTCTTTGAAGATAGTCCATACTTCTTTCCACAGAGACTGTATTTATTTGCAATCCCACCAGCAATGCAAAAGCGTTCCCTTCTCTTCACATCCACACCAGTGTCTGCAGCTTTGGGATTTTGTGATATCTGAAGGTGGTTTTGACTTCTATTTTTCTGATTATTAGGAATAATAAGCATTTTTTCTTTTCTTTTCTTTTTTTTTTTTAAGACAGTCTCACTTTGTCACCCTAGGTAGACAGCTGTGGTGTTATAACTCACAGTAACCTCAAACTCTTGGCCTCAAGTGGTCCTTTTGCTTCAGCTTCATAAGTAGCTGAGACTACAGGTGCCCACCACGATGTCCAGCTAATTTTTCTATTATAAGTGAGATGGGTCTCACTCTTGTTCAGATTGATCTAGAACTCCTGAGCTGAAGCAATCCACCCACTTCAGCCTCCCAGAAGAATACAGGCCTGGGTCACCACACCCGGCCTTACGATAAGCATTTTTGCATATGTTTGTTGGCCATTCATCTGTCTTCTTCAGAGAAGGTCCTGGTTATATTTTTGCCCAATTATAAATGGGGTGATTTGCTCTTTTCTTACTGGCTAGTTTGATTCTAGTTATCATGAATATGTAGATTCTAGTTATCACAGCTCGATTTACAATTGTTAAGATGTAGAATTAACCTCAGTTCCCATCAACATATGAATGGATTAATAAACTGTCACATATGTATACCATGGAATGCTATTCAGCCATAATAAAGATGAAGACTACATATTTTGTATTTACCTGGATTGAGCTGAAGAACATTCTCCTTAGCAAAATAACACAAGAATGGAAAAATAAGTATCCAATGTACTCAATAATAATATGAAACCAATAGATAAACAATGACACAGCCATATGAAAGAAAAACACAATTAAATTCAAGTGCGTGAAGAGAAAGGGAGCGAAGGGGAAGAGGGGCAAGGAGAGGGGAGTTGAGAGATTGACGAGGTCTCACCTAACGAGCACAACATAAGGCTACATAGCACACCTCTGGGGTGAGGCGCTCAACTACAAGTTGAGGTTTACTTAACAGCCACAAGCAATGTAACATAAAAAATAAATAAAAATAAATAAATAAAATCTTTGTCAGCTAATTCTAGAAAATTAATAGTTTTTTTCTTTTCTTAAAATGTATATACATTTTTGCACCTTCTCGATTAATGAAAATTATTTTAAAGTTTATATCTGTTAATTTCAATAACGTTGTCACATCTGTGTTTGTTCCTGAGGCTTTTTTTTTATCTTTTCATACTGTGATTTATTCTTGCCTTTAGCAGTCCTTATATTTTGTTGTTGTTGAATGCTAGGCATAGTATTTCACCTAACAAGAATTGAGTTCACTAGCTTTTTAGTATAGGATTTCTGTTAATATAGCTAGAAATTAGCTCAGCAGCTGTGGCTCAAGCGACTAAGGTGCCAGCCACATACACCTGAGCTGGTGGGTTCGAATTCAGCCCGGGCCTATCAAACAACAATGATGGCTGCAACCAAAAAATAGCTGGGCATTGTCGTGGGCACCTGTAGTCCTAGCTACTTGGGAGGTGGAGGCAGGAGAATCGCTTGAGCCCAGGAGTTGGAGATTGCTGTGAGTGTGATGCCACAGCACTCTATCCAGGGCGACAGCTTGAGGCTCTGTCTCAAGAAAAAAAAAAAAATATATATATATATATATATATATCTAGAAATTAGGCTGTGTTTAATGTATTTTATAGCTAAGCAGAAACTTATCATCATCTTTGAGATTTTTCTCTCCCTCATGACCCTTCCTCAGTTTTAAATCCATCAGCAAATCATGGCAATTTTACCTCATAAATAAGTCTCTAAATCACACACTTATACCTGTCTCCAGTACAAGATTCATTGTCCATGCTATCATCTTTTTTTTTTTAACCTCACACCCCTATTCAACCCCTTCTCCACATTTTTGTGAATGAGATTTTCCAACACACAATTGTGATCATTTCTTAAACACACACACGCACACTGAATACCACTAAAGTTCTGCACGTTAAGGCCCTTCCTACTTAGTCTCCCAAAATTTCCTTCTCAACCTCTGTACTACAGTGCACATCAGCCTTTATATCCTTTATACTCTTTTCCTCCCTGCCTGCACTAAATGTATATACAACTTCTTCTATTCCATGACCTCTGCCTTTCTACTTCTCTCCCCCATCCATTCACCAAGAAATTAACTTCTACTAGTCTTTAAGATCTCAGTTTGTATATCGCTTCAACAGAGAAGCTTTACTTAACAGCCTAGAGAACTCGTTTGTAGCCCTTATCGCAGAGGCAGTTTTCACTTGCTTGTGGGGTCATTTGATTAAATCTCTGTGAAGGTAATGACTGTGTCTATTTTTGCTTGCCTTTTATTCTGCATACTTTCTATAAGGAATTGCATGTAATAGGTACTCTATAAATATAAATTAGTTGAATAATGAACAAAGGGGAAAATTCTTTTTATCCTCTTTACTAATGGTAGGAGGTTCATGAAATAAGCAGAAACCAAGAAAATTTAAAAATTAGGTAACTTACTGAAGATTTTAATTCATGTCAAGCATATCAATCCTGTATCCATATGATACTTATAAATCTCTTAAAGACAAGATTATGGCTCCTGCAATTATAGTCCTATTATCACGGCTAGGTACTCAATAGTCTCTTAATATATACCTGCTAGTTACACAAGATTTTGAAGCACAAACTTTTCGTACAAAAGCCTTTACATGACATTATAATAAAACCATCTGAGACTAAAAGCACAGCTTAGGAATCTATTTTAATGACAACTAAAGACATGCTAACTTTAGAAAAATTCAAAAGCATGAAAAGACATAGGGAAAACAAAATTTCCTGTAACTAACAGATCATTCTGTAATGACCATTTCTTAATTTTTATTACTTTTTATGGAAATTTTAAAATTGATGGTGATATTCTAGTGTGGATAGCTTGATGAATTTTATATATGTTTAGACGCATGTAACCACAATCCTTGTCAAAATATGCACTTCCAGCCTAAATGGCTTTCTCATTTCCCTTCCCACTCCATATTCTCTCATCTGGCCTGATCACTAAATCTATTCTTGAATCACATGTAAATGTTATTGTTCAGGGGATACTCTTTTTGTGTCTGTACTCTTTCACTCATTATTATGGCTATAAAACCAATCTATGTGGTTGCTAGTATCACTAGTTCATTATTTTTATTGTTATACAGTATTCCATTGTATTAATATTTATCTACTGCTGGCAAACATTTGAGTCATTTTAACTGTTTGGCTATTGTGAATTAAGTTTCCATGAATGTGGTTATGCATACCATTTTGTGAACAAAAACACTCATTTCCTGTGAGTAAAGACCTAAAAATGAAGAAATATACTTAGCTTTAAAATACTATCAGTTGCACACACTGGGGAGAAAGAGCAAGCATCCAAACCAGACTTAGATATAGTAGAGGTGTTATAAGAATCATAAAGGGAATTTAAAGCTATCATGATTTATATTCTAAGGGTTCTAATCAAACAAGTGGATAACATGAAACAACAGTTGAGTGACATCAGCAGATAAGTGGAGACACTAAGAAAAAGAAATGCTAGAAATAAAAATTAATGCAATTTTTTTGTTGGGCTCATCAATATACTGGACACAATTGAACTTGAAAAAATGTCAATAAGAGCTTACAAAATGTAAATAGAAAAAGAAAAAAGTAATGAAAGGATAGAACATAATACTCACGAACTGAAGAACTGTGAGGCAGTTACAAAAGGTATAACATATATATATATATAATGGAAATAACAGAATGATAAGAAGAGAGAGAGAAACAGAAGATGTTTTTGAAGCACTTATGACTGAGAATTTCCCCCAAATTAATGTCAGACCCCAAACCACAGATCAGGAATGCTCAAAGAATACCAAACAGCATAAATATAAAAAAACTTCACTTCAGCATGGAATGTTATAATTGCAGAAAATAAAGACAGAAACAAAATCAGAAAGATACCAGAGGGAAAATAAATTTTATGTAAAGAACCAGGAATGAGGATGATGATAATATTGGACTTCTCTTTAGAAACCTTGTGAATAAGGAGAGAGAGGAAGCAGGTAAGATGTCTGACTAGAGACATTGCTTGCCAGAGCATCCCAGAGGGAAGGAAGTGTTTCCAATAAAGGATGGGGTAAATGGGCAGAGCACAGCTGTAGTTCAGAGGGAAGAAGTGTTAGAGTCTGTCAAGGACCTCAGGGAGGGAAATTGGGAAGCAGAATGAGAAAATGAAAAAGAAGAAAAAATATTGTTGAGGATTTGATGGAGGAGGAGGGAAATGAGAGAGGGGAGAAGGGAGGGTGATTGGTAACCTGTCATCTAATGGACATAATGCGAGAATATACAGCACACCCCTTGGGTTAAGGGCTCAACTATAACCTGAACTTTACCTAACAAATGCAAACAATGTAACCTAATCATTTGGACCCTCATATTAATCTGAAATAATTTTTAAAAAAACAAGATAACATCTTATGAGGTGCTCTTAATAAATAGTTCATCCCATGAGAAATAAACAAATATATTCTGATATCATATTATAAAAATATCATATTATATCATAGCATATATGATACAAAATATCATATTGTGAAATAAAATATCCTATCATAAAAACCAAAATTTGTCCATATGACCTAGAACATTTGCCTCTCCTTAATATTTTGTAAAAATAAATAAGTAAAGAGAGAAAGAGAAAATTTGTAAAGAGGTGACCCACCTAAAATGAACATAGAATTATATATCTAGAGAAATTGTCCTAATTAAAGATAAAGAGGGGAAACACATAATTATATAGGTGTCAATTTTCAAAAAAGACAATGATTTAGTCATAGACATGTTTATGTGTAACAAAAGAGCATCTAAATACATGAGATAGGAGACTGACAGAACTACAAAAGAAAATAGGCATATATGGCATTATAGTGTGATGCTCCAATACACCTTTCTCAATAATTGACAGATATAGCCAGAAGAAATCAGAAAGACTATATGTGAACTGAACAGCACCTTCAATCAACTGGATCTACTTGACATTTATAGACTACTTTACCCAATAATAGCAAAATACACATTCTTCTTTAGCTCACGTGGAACACTTGTCAAGGTAGATCATATTCTGGGTCATAAAACATACCTGGACAAGTTTAAAAGTAAAAAGACCACATTGAATAGTCTCTCAAACCACAGTGTAATTAAACCATAAGCAAATAACACTAGTATATCTGAAAAGTCCTCAAATACTTGGAAATTCAATAGCATACTTCTAAAAAACACATAGATTAAACAAAGAAGATTTTTTGAGATAAATGTAAAAATATGGTACTTTGAGTTAAATGAAAATAAAGATAGAACTTGTCAAAATGTGTTGAGTAAAGCAAAAGTAGTTCTGAGAGGAAAATATATAGCATTGAATCCATATATTACAACAGAAGAAAGACCTAAAAGCAATCATCTAAATTTAAGAAACTAGTACAAAAATAGAAAATTAAATTAAAAGTAAATAGATGGAAACAAATTATAAAATGTGAATATTTTAATCTAAGTTGATGGTATAGTCATCAATTTATATAGATTTCTATTGATGTTACTGAGAAAAAAATTATAGCTTTTTCTCTAATTATTTGGCACACTCTGCTTAGACCATACTTGGGTATTTAAAATTTTGGAAATAGAATTTCAATGTGTTTCTTCATGGATTTATTTGTTGTGTTTTAAATATGTCCTACTGTGTTCATGCTTCAGAGCATCCAAGTCTTTCTTTGGTTGTGAAAAATTCTAGTTATCTAATTTTTTCTCAAACATTATTGCACTCCATTTTCTCAAATATCTCCCTTTGGAACTCTTATGTGAAAGATGTTGGGAATATATAGATTTATTATCCAGCTCCCTTAATTTGTCATTGATAAGACATCTCTTTGTCCTTTTATACTCTCTTCGGAGAAAATATCACAGTTTAGTTCTCCAACTAAAATCATTTGCTCTTTTGCTTCATTTTTTTGTACTATGTATTATTGTACTATTCATTTTTACAATCAATATTTAAGAAATATATTTTGAACATCTATTATATTATATATACCTGTTAATGAGTGCTATGAAGAAAAGCAGAAGCTTACTTAAAGAATGGGGAATGCGAGAGGTAGGAATTTAGATATAGTGGTCAGGAAAGACCTCTCTGAAGAAATGACAACTGAGCAAAGACTTGAATTAGGCAAGGGCATGTACCATGCAGTTACCCAAGGAAAGAGTATATCTAAATGCACAGAAGGAACATGTGCTTCAATGGGGATGCTGGTGTAGTTAGGAACTGTTGAGGAAGAAGAGAATGAAAAGAAATGAGGTCAAAGTGGTGGGCTTGGACAGATTATACAGAGCACTAAAGGCCATGAGGAGGACTTTTGATTTTATTCACATTTGACAATCACCCAGGAATTTCTGTGAACAGTGCTTTGAGTAGGCGAGTGCTTTGAACAGGGGAGAGACATACTTTAATTTATATTATAAGAGGATATCCCATGCTTCTCATGCTGTTATGATAAGAATAGATTTTGAGGATGGCAAGGATGGAAGCAGGGAGACCAATTAACGACTGTTTCAGTAATTCCAGCAAGAGATAATGGTGGCTTGGTGTTTGAGTTTCAAATTTGGACAGTTTCCCATCATCTCTAATTACATCTGCCATTTGGCCTAACAGGGGAAGTAGGTATCTACAGAATAGGGATAAAGTTGTCTAGGTAAGCATGCAGAGATAACCATCTAATTACCCTGTTAGTTTTTCTTAAGCCCCTGCCTGCCTCTGTCTTCTTCAATCTCTAAATGTAAACCATCTTTTGTGTTAATTCCCCCTTTCTAGTAGCACAATGTTCTCACAGTTACCGATGACGACAGCTTGCTTCTGAGACTCTGTTTTCTGTGTGAGGATTACTGTCTACATTCCAGTTTTTAATGATCCCTTATAGTTTCTCTCTCTTGATATCTAATTTTGTCTCCCTATATGTGTAATTATCTGTGCATATGTATGTGTATATTTATTTAATGTATTTTCCAATACTTAGAATTTTGTAGGTTTCATACCAGAAAGAAAAATAATTGTCTTTGTCCTCAGCCAAAATCTGAGGCTAGAAGGTAGTTTTTTTTTTAATTGTTCCTTGATCAAAGCATACTACATATAAAATTCCAGGGTTCCAATATAATACACTGTATATATACATTGTGCTATTTTTTAAAATCTGATGCGGAATAATCTGATGGTTGATGTTGATGACATAGATTAAACCCTGAGGTATTATCATTGTACTGTAGCCATTCAATAGAAAGATTATTCAAGAGTTCCTATGTCAGACAGTGACAAGATACATTGTTCCCTAAATCTTTGCCTGGTTAGTTTTGTGGGTAAGAGCACAAAACCAACGAGATTCATTGTTACTAAGCAAAGTTAGTTCTCTGTGTTATAGGTCCCCAGACCAAGGCACTAGGTCTAAGCAGCCACAGCTAAAGGTGCTTAGAATTACTAGAAGCCAGCTATTTTCTAGCCCATCTTCTGATGATACATCCCCTCTAAAGTGGGACCACCACAGAACATCCACTGTAATGATGGACTAACCTTCAGTTTCTTCTTTTAACTTAGGGCTGCACAGAAGGTACTATTAGAGAGTGTTGTTTTCTGTCCTCTATCATAATAATCTCATTATTACAATTCAAATAAGAAATGCTCACCTGTGGACCCCACAGGAGTCTTTACCCTTGGGTGATGGATCCATAGGAAAGAGCCGTACAGCTGTTTGAGGATATAGGAAAGTTGTGAATAATGAATGAACAAAGACATCGCAGCTCAAATCCCGGAGAGTAGAGACAATAATGTGGGATTCTCTATAATGAGGGCTAGGATTTTCTTTTGAGAGGAATGGAAACAGAGTAGCAGTAAGCACTAGCATCAAGGGCTTCTGAATACTGAAGCTCTGAGTTAACATAAAATGATGAAGAAAATAGATCTTCCTAGCGCAGTGATTTTCAACCAGTTTGCAATTAGCGGATCTTAGGTGTTCTACAAAATGTTTAAAGATCATTACTTAAATCACTTTCAAAAGAAGTTCAAAGCTCACTAAGTATATTATTTTTTACTTTTTTTTGACAACATAATTTGTGTCACAGAAGTTTCACTATAGGTGTAAGTGTGCTGTGACATAAAAGAGGCTAATAGACACTAGCCCAGAGCAAAACAAAATAAAAATTGTTTCAATATACAAATCTGTGGTCTCCACTGAGTTCTCAAGTGTTTTACGTAGAAAAATACCTTCACTGAATCAGAATAAAAGACCATTTAATCATTAGGCCAATAATCCTCCTTTGCTATCAAAAACTACTTGTTATAAGGAATGGTAAGAATAATGCTGCTTTTGCTAGTGCCTCATTAAGAATAAAAATAAATATTTTGCTTATTTAAGGCTTAAAGCTTGACAATGTGGTGTTATATCATTGTTAACAAAAATACATTTGAAGGGTGGCACCTGTGGCTCAGTGAGTGGGGCACCAGCCTCATATACCAAGGGTGGTGGGTTCGTACCCCGTCCAGGTATATCTGCAACAAGGGCGACAAAATAAGATTCCATCTCTAAAAAAAAAAAATACATGTGAAGACCCCCCCACACACATTCTGTACAGCAAATTACTTGCCTACATAAAACCAATCCTCCAGTAGTACTAAATATCTGGTTGACAGATGGACATCTACTAGGAATAAATATTGAGTGAACACACCCAATCGTAATTTTTAGGACTGATTACAATACTATAGTGAGACAATTATTATGATGGTGATTCTGTTCTTTTAATATAACATGAAAAGAAAAGTGAAATACTGGTATGGTTGCAACCAAGAAAGAACACATTCCAAAGAAGCCATGTTCTCCTGTGAATCCATGAAAAGTGACTCATCTTTATATAGATCCATGTCTGAGAATCACAAAATGTTCCTTCTCTTAGACCATTCAGGTTGCTGTAAAAAAGACCTTAGAACTGATAATTTTTAAGTGACAGAAATGTATTGTTCACATTACTGGAGGTTGGGAAGTCCAAGATAAAGGTGCTCACAGATTTTGTGTCCATTTCTCATAAATGGCAGCTTCTGTGTCCTCACATGGTAGGAAGGGGCCACAAGCCTCTGCCAAGCCTCATCTATAAGGTCACTAACCTTATTTAGGAGGGTGGAGCACCAATTACATAATCACCTCCTGAAGGTGGGGACACCAACTTTAAGACCATGGCAATCTCTGAGCATTTGCTTTCTCCTTTTCTTTCTTGTTTTCTTTGCCTCTATCCTCCCCCATTTATTCTTTCCTTCCCTTCATCTAACACAATTCAACAAGCTTACCAATGACATAGTCCTAATGAGAGTTAATTTTCACTGATTCTTGAATGATCATATCCTCTAAGATATATCCAACCCACAATAAATAACACCGTTATTTTCTCACAATTGAATTTCCTTCTCAGAATTTCAGGAAATAACTAGAAAATAGTTAAATAAAGAAGAGGGCTTATTGAAATTTTCTCCATCATTTGAATCTCACTTACAATGATTAATGAGCAGGGGATGGAAACTTTTGTTGTGAGAATAGAGTAAGACTTAGAGCTGTTATAACAACTATTTGTTGATTTAGTAGAAATAGTGTTTTGCTAGCAGAGTCATTCATCAGCATGAGGCACTAGTAGCCATGTGCACAGGAAAATCAATTTTCCAGAATTCTCAGAGTTTACCAAAAATATTAGAGGAAAGATTTCTTTGAGGAAACCTTTGAAGGAAAGAGATTCACTTTGGTTGCTAACAATTAAAATGGAAGAATAAAAATGAATATTTTGAACCAAAGCACACATCATAATTGTGCTGCATGAAGTTTTAACAGGGGTTCTGGGGAAGATGGCCAACTGGTAGCAATGCTCGGCAAGGGCTCCTAACCACAGGGAGAAAAAGTGGACAGAATCAGATAGTATAAAACCAAAGGTGGGGAGTTGAGCCAAGAAATAAGTTCAGAAAGCTGTGACTCCAAGAAAGAGCATTCAAGAAAACAAATTATCAGTACAAAGGCTATCATCTAGAGGATGGGAGACCTCTCCCCCAAGTGGTAGGCTTGCTGCAGGTTCTCTGTAAGCGAGCAGGGGACAAACAAACTCTCATTTTACCTCACTGGAGAGAGATGTTAAACCTCCTTCTCCAGGGAGGTCCCACTTGTGAACCTAGACACTACCCCACCCAGTATAAAATTGAAGAAATATTTCCCCCAACAATTCCAAACTGCCAGGCCACCCTTACCCCTTCACCCTGCCCCCATATGGCAGTCTGAAGTTCTACCCCCTGCAGTGTGCAGTGTTTGGTCTTTTCCTGAGAGATATGGGCATAGTGTGGACCTCTAAACATCAGGACGGAATCCGTGACTAGTGGGGAAGATAGAAGGCATGGGAAGAAAGGGACACTCGGCAGGAGGAGGAACAGTCCCTTGGTTATGACTTTGCCCCTCCAATGGTGGTGTTGACCCTTGCTTCAGGCTGTGTCTAGTGGGAGGAGGTGCAGAATCCCTGGCTCTGATGGTGCCCACAAACAGGGGAGTGGTTGCCCAGTGTGGACTGAGTCCAGCAGTTGGGGGTAAGGATCTATGGCTCCAACTGAGACAGCAAGCAAAGGCTCACCAAGTATGGGCTGAGCCTGGTGGACAGGAGTATGGTCCCCTGGCTCCAATTGGGCCAGTGAGCAGAGACCAGAGATGCAGATGCCGGAGTGGAGTAAGTCTGATGGATGGGTTCCAGACTCCTGGCTTTGATTGTGCCCAGTGAGGAGATTGAACCCAGTTGGGATGTTGACAGGCAATTGCCAGCTCAATAGAGGGGACTGAGTGCCATAACCTTGGGGTTGCAGGACAGAATCAACTGTGGATTTCTGTCTACAGTTGGAGATCTTGGGATTTCTCTCTGTTGAGCAGGATTTGTACTGCCTGAGACAAATTGATTGGAACTCACATCTGGGGGCTGTCCATCTTGGGACACTCTGAGGTTGACCTTCAAAGTTCAGTAGCGGAAAAGAACTAAATGGTGGGGCAAGGCATTCCAGCTATCTGTATCTCTCCCCAGCTGAGATTTAAACCTAATACTATGACTTCTTAGGACAGGGTAGAGGTTGGCTGATTTCAAAACAGAACCAGCTTGCACTGTCACACAAAGAAGGTCCCCAGAGTCTCTGGCCAAAATTCTGAAAGGGGCCTTTGTAAGGTTGTAGGGGATAAGCCACAATTACAAAGCCTAGTGCTTTGGTAAGTGGATGATTAACTCTACTACCTGGGAACCCCAATTCAATCTCACCCTACCAGTTTTAATAACCAAACAGTGGAAAATAAACATGGGGCAGAACCAATAGAAGAACTCTGGCATTATGAAAGACCAGAATAGATCAATCCCCCCAAGGAATGAGAAAGAAGATACAACTGAAGATTCCATGCATAGATAAATGGCTGAAATGTCAGAAAAAGAATTCAAAATATGGATGGCAAATAAGATGAAAAGAATGGGAAAAAAGTTCAAAATTGAAATCCAAAGAGTAATTCTGAAATTGGCTCAAGAAATTAATGAATTCAAAGACAAAGTCACAGCCGGGCATTGAGGTGGTTGCTTATAGTCCCAGCACTCGGGAAGCAGAGGCAAGAGAATCACTTAAGCAGCACTCTACCCAGGGCAACATAGTGAGACTCTGTCTCAAACAAAACAAAACAAAACAAACAAACAAAAAGACAAAGTCACCAAAGACAAGCAAAGACATGGACATAATGAGAAAAGACATACCAGCAATCAAGGAAGTGGAAAAGATATTCAAGGAGCTCTGAAATATGGGAGAATCCCTCAGTAATAGAGTGGCCAAGGCAGAACAAAGGATCTCTGAAATTGAAGACAAAGCTTTTGAATATTCTCAAAGTCAAAGATGCAGATAAATGGAGAGCAAAAAGTGATCATTCCCTCAGAGAGCTGTGGGATCACTCCAAAAGATCAAACATCTGTCTTATAGGAATTCCTGAAGGAGAGGAGGATGGTTCTAAAAGTACAGATGCTCTGCTGCAAGAGATTATGGAGGAGAATTTCCAAAGTATTGCAAGAGATACAGAAATTCAGATAGTAGACAGTTTGAGAAGCTGAGCAAAACTCAATCCAAATAAAGCATCTCCTACACATATTGTGATTATCTTTGCCAAAGTTAATATGAAGGAGAAAATTCTGGAAGCAGACAGATGTAAGAAAAGCATTTTATACAAGGGGAGAAATATCAGAATGACTGCAGATGTCTCAGCTGAAATCTTTCAAAAGAGGATAGTCCTCCTTTCAGAAGAGGATGGTCCTCAACCTTCAATCTCCTAAAACAAAACAACTTTCAGCCCAGGATCCTGTATGGAGCTCAATTGAGTTTTATTTGTGATGGAGAAATCAAATACTGTACTGACATACACATGTTGAGGAAATTTGCCATAACTAAATCAGTTCTCCAGGATATTCTCAGACCCATCCTCCACGATGAACAGCACAATGGTCTACCACAAAATTAAACTCACCCAGAAATTTTTGAACAAAACCCACCTTCCATAGTGGTGAAAGGATTAAAAATATCCACTGGACATTTGAAAAACATGACACCCAAAACACTACTATGCCTATCAATTCCCCAATTCCCTCAATTAATGTAAATGGTTTAAATTGTCCTCTAAATAGACACAGATTGGCTGACTGGATATATAAACTCAGACCAGATATCTGCTCCAAACAAGAATCTCATCTTACCTTAAAGGATAAAAATAGACTTAGGGTGAAGGGACGGCCATGTATAATACAGCAAATGGAAATCAGAAAAAATAAAGGGTTGCAATTTTTTACTTGCAGATACAACTGGCTTTAACCCAACAAAAATAAGGAAAGATGGGCAGCACCTGTGGCTCAAAGGAGTAGGGTGCCAGCCCCATATCCTGGTGGTGGCAGTTCAAACCCAGCCCCAGCCAAGAACTGCAAAAAAAAAAAAAAAAAAAAAAAAGGATGGTCACTACATATTTGTTAAGGGAAACACTTACATGAAGACTTGTCTATAATTAACATTTATGCACCCTACCAGAATGTCCCTCAATTTATAAAGGAAACCCTTACAGATATGAACAACCTGATATCTTCCTGCATTATAATAGGTGGAGATTTTAACACACATTTGACAGTTTTGGATAGATTCTCCAAGAAGAAACTTAAGAAACCCTAGATAAAATGGACTCTATAGAACATTTTATATTAATCAAACTGAATATAAATTCCTCTCATCAGTCTACAGATCATCCTCCAAAATTGATCATATCTTGGGACATGAGTCTAACCTCAACAAATTTAAAAGAATAGAAATTATTCCTTGTATCTTCTCGGACCACCATGGAATAAAGTTGAACTCAACAGCAACAGAAATCTTCATATCTTCATATCCAAACAAAGTCATGGAAAGTAAATAATCTTAGGCTGAATAATAACAGGGTCAAAGATGAGACCAAGAAGGAAATCACCAAATTTTTGGAACAAAATGACAATGAAGACACAAATTATCAAAACCTGTGGGATACTGCAAAGTCAATCCTAAGAGGAAAATTTATAGCATTTTAAGCTCTTATCAAGTAAACAGAAAGAAAGCCAACAACTTAATGGGCATTTCAAGCAACTGGAAAAAAGAAACATTCCAACCCCAAACCTAGCAGAAGAAAAGAAATAACAAAAATTAGAGAAGAATTAAATAAAACTGAAAACAAAGGAATTGTTCAGAAGATCAACAAAACAAAAAGTTGGAATTTTGAAAAGATTAATAAAATTGATAAACCTTTGGCTAACGTAACCAGAAACAGAAAAATAAAATCTCTAATATCGTCAATCAGAATTAATAAAGGAGAAATAACAACAGACACCTCAAAAATTCAAAAAATCTGCAATAATTACTACAAAAATCTCTATTCTGGAAAATACGAAAATCTGAAGGAAATGTACCAATACCTGGAAGAACGCCACCTTCCTGGACTCAACCCAAAAGGATTAGAAATTTTGAACAGACCTATATCAAACACTGGAATAGCATCTATAGAAAATCTCTGAAAAAAGAAAATCCTGGGACCAGATGTGTTCACATTAGAATTATACCAAAATTTCAAAGAAGAACTAGTACCAATATCACATTACCTTTTCCAAAACATAGAAAAGGAAGGAGTGGTCTGCAACATATTCTATGAATGAAATATCACCTTGATCCCCAAACAAGGAAAGGACACACACAAAAAGAACATTGTAGACCAATATCATTAATGAATATCAATACAAAAATATTTATTAAGATCATAGCAAACAAAATTCAACAACACATCCAAAATATTGTACACCATGATCAACTTGGTTCTATTTCAGGGTTACAAGGTTAGTTCAACATACATAAATCTATAAATGTAATACATCACACAAATAAAATAAAAAACAAAGACCATATGATTCTCTCAATTGGTGCAGAAAAAGCTTTTGATAATATCCAGAATAGTATTCATGATCAGAACACTTAAGAAAATAGGCTTAGATGGGCCATTTCTTAAACCAATAGAGGCCATCTATAGCAAACACACAGCCAATATCGTATTGAATGGAGTAAAATTGAAGACATTTCCAGTTAGATCAGGAACTAGGCAGGCATACCCACTATTATTCAACATAATGCTGGAAGTCTTAGCCATCACAAAGAGGCAAGAGAAAGTGATCAAGGATATCCAAATGGGGTCAGAGGAGATCAAACTCTCACTCTTCACAGATGATATGATCCTATATGTGGAAAATCTCAGGTACTCAACTAAAAACCTCTTAGAAGTGATCAAGGAATATAGCAGCATCTCAGGATACAAAATCAATACTCACAAATCAGTAGCCTTTATATATGCCAATAATAGTCAAGTTGAAAATATAGTCAAGGACTCAATTTCTTTTACAGTACTCCCAACAAAGATGAAATATCTGAGAATTTACCTAACAAAGGACATGAAAAATCTTTATAAAGAGAATTATGAAACTCTGAGAAAATAAATAGCTGAAGATGTTAACAAATGGAAAAACACCACGTTTATGGCTGGGAGGAATCAACATTGTTAAAAAAGTCCATACTACCCAAAGCAATCTAAAGATTTAATAAAATCCCTATTAAAGTACTATTGTCATACTTTAAAGAGCATGGAAAAATAGTGCTTCATTTTATAGGGAATCAGAAAATAACTCAAATACCCAACACATTACTCAGAAATAAAACAAATCAGGAGGTATCACATTACCAGACTTCAGGATACACTATAAATCTATAGTGATCAAAACATTATGGTACTGGCACAAAAACAGAGAGGTAGATGTATGGAACAGAATAGAGAACCAGAAGATGAATCCAGCTACTTATCATTGGATCTTTGACAAGCCCATCAAGCACGTTCAGTGGGGGAAATACTCCCTATTAAAAATATGGTGCTGTGTGAACTGGCTGGGGACCTTTAGGAGACTGAAAGTGGATCCCCACATTTCACCATTAATGAAAATTGATTCTCATTGGATAAAAGATTTAAACTTAAGACATGAAACTATAAAAATACTAGAAGAAAGTACAAGAAAAATGCTTGAAGAAATTGGCCTGGGAGAATTTTTATGAGGAGGAACCCCCTGGCAATGGAAGTAACACCAAAAATAAATGACTGGGATCTGATCAAACTAAAATGCTTCTGCACAGCCAAGAGGACAGTAAGTAAGGCAAAGAGACAGCCTTCATAATGGGAGAAGATTTTTGCAAGTTATGCTTCTGATAAAGGTCTAATAACTAGAATCCACAGAGAACACAAACTAATCAATAAGAAAAGAACAAATAACCCCATTTCTATGTGTGCAAGAGACTTTAACAGAAACTTCCTTGAAGAAGACAGGTGCATGGCCTATAAACACATGAAAAAATGCTCATCACATTTAATTATCAGATAAATGCAAATCAAAATCACTTTGAGATATCATCTAACTCCAGTAAGATTAGCTCACATAACAAAATCCCAAAACTATAGATGTTGGTGTGGCTGTGAAGGGAATGGAACACTTCTACACTGTTGGTGGGAATGCAAGCTTATACGGCCTTTTTGGAAAGAAGTTTGGAGAATACTCAAGGAACTAATAGTAGGCCAACCATTCAATCCTGCAATTACTCTACTGGGTATATACACAGATAATCAAAAATCATTTTATAACAAAGACCTTTGCACCAGAATGTTTATTGTAGCCCAATTCATAACTGCCAAGACATGGAAACAGCCCAAGTGCCCATCAAACCATGAATGGATTAACAAATTGTGGTATATGTACACCATGGAATACTATGCAGCCATTAAAAAGATGGAGACTTCACACCTTTTATGTTTACCTAGTTGGAACTGGAACATATTATTAGTAAATTATCTCAAGAATGGAAGGAAAAGTACCCAATATACTCAATACTACTATGAAATCAATATAAATCACCTACACAATCATATGGATGGTAAAACATAATGTTGTCCAGACAGTAGGAGGGAAGAAGAGGGAGAAGACCAGGAGGAGGACCATTTAGGGGGACCTCACCTAAATGTGCTTAATGCAATGGTACATTTCAAAAGTATTAAGAAAGGAGTATAATTGTGTTCACACAACAAATAAGTAAGCCAGGTGATTGATGTGTTAATCAATTCAATGTAAGCATTTCACATTGTATTTCAAATTAGTACACTTTAACCCATAAGTGCATCAATGTATACAGTTTTGATTTAATAAAGAAAAAAAACAAACAAAAACCCAAAGTATTTTAACAAAATTTTATGGATTAAATAACCTTTCCTACTGTAAATAAATCTAGCGTAAATTGGTTTTAAAAAAATTGAAAATAGTATTTTCAATGGGCTTTACATATATGTGTTGTTGTCATTACCATTATCATCATAATCAAAATTATTTGGCCTTTTAGTTAATTATGGACTGTAAAATGATAATATTTTAATGCTCGATATTCACAATACATTATTATACTATTTAATTACTCATACATTAGCATTTTCATATCTATTTTCTACCAAACAATTTTTCTTCCATATATAAGGTTGAGGAATGGGTTTTTCATCCAAAGTGGAGGTCTCACTGACACCAGTTCTTCTATATCCCTACTTTATAAGGAAATGTCTTTTGAGTAAATGGCAGTTGAAATAAATATTGAGTGGAGCTCTATAGTTCTAGAAATGAGTGAGACAGACCAGTAGCTACCTTGAAAAGCTTTGGGATGGGGGAAAGTACCCATATATGCCCTGGTCAGAATGGACAGACTATGGATATTGTGTTATTTGTGATAGCACCTATGGGAAGAAGGTCAGCTTAGTGTTAGAATACTTAAAGAGAGGGTGAAAAAGACAATACTTATAAATAACTTACTTCAGGAGTTCAGTGAGTGCTGATACTATAACATCTGGCCTGCATATTTGTAATATAACACTCAAAAAGTGAAAAGCTTAGAATCATTCAATTTGAAAAGGTATATTTTAGGTTACTGATACTTTTGCAATGGCAATCAACATTTTGCTTAGTAGTTCACACCCCTACAATATAATTTTGTCTTTTAATTTTACGGATGATAATTCTGAAGCTCAAAGAAGGAAGAAATTCACCCAACTTTGCCCAGGCCAGAAGCTGAGAGTCAGGTCTGGAAATCTGGTCCTAAGAACCCCAGCCATGAGTATATTATTAACATCATTGTTTTTTTTTTTTCCCTATCTAGGGCAATCTGAGATCGGCAGGTCACAAAAGGTTAATATATTTTTTAATGTGTTTTTTCAGTGTCCTAGGCTGTTGTGACTATTGAGAGATTAGAAGTTGCATTTACTTGTTACACCTCTGAAGTTAGGTGCCTCTATTACTGAAGAAACGTTGCCTTCTTAAGCCAAGTTTTATACTACTGACAATATTATTTTGGGGGAAACTTCTTTGTTCCATTACTTATGGTCTTAATGGCATCAATGAACTCAGAAGATATTTCTCTCTGTGTGTCTCTGAGATAGTCACGTTAGCTTTTGCAGGTAGCTGTGGTTGTTTTTATTTTTTCAATTTCACAAATAAATACTTAAGGTTCTAAAAGGTGGCATCATTCCCAAAGCCTCATAACTGTAACTGTGAAACAGATATTAAACTTCAGATTCTGCTCTTCCAGTGTTTTTCATTATTTACTCTTTAAATACCTTTCTGAGGCTCAGCACCTGTAGCTCAAGTGGCTAAGGCTCCAGCCACATACACAGAGCTGACAGTCCTGCCAAACAACAGTGACAACTACAACCAAAAAATAGCCTGGCATTGTGGTGGGTGCCTGTAGTCCCAGCTACTTGGGAGGCTGAGGCAAGAGAATCGCTTAAGCCCAGGAGTTGGAGGTTGCTGTGAACTGTACACCATGGCACTCTACCCAGGGAAACAGCTTGAGGTTCTGTCTCAAAAAAAAATAAAATAAATAAATAAATAAATAAATAAATAAATAAATAAATAAATACCTTCCTGAGATATATTAGTTGGAGACTAATATCTCTTCTAAAAATAAAATGAATTAAAATGTCCATGAGTTATGAATGTGCTTCATAATTAGGGTATGTCTATTAGGTAGTAATAAGACCTGAGTCATTACCTAAAAAAACTAGTGTGGGAATGAAGCTGACAACAAAAATTTCCATGCTTAGGAACACAATATTCCCTGTGAAAGAAAATGTTGGTGACACAGGGGAAATAGAAGTAAATGAAGATCGATGGCTATTTTCCATAAATCTTTTTGAAAACTCACACCACTGGGGAAGTAACGATCCCTTTTATGGAATTATAAGATATTTACACTTCATGATTTATTCAGAACCAAATACTGATATGCAATAAGCAATATGTGCTCATTTATGAAAAGGGGTCTTCAGGGGACAATTGGGTATTAAACTTACTTATTCCTATATAAGTGTTTCCTGTGATAGATACATTTATTCACTGGAAGAAAGTGACATTTTGTTCAAGTTCAAATTAGGAGTGCAGTAAATATATTTTGTTCTGCATGATTTAGAATGGATGGGATGCCAGCAAATAAAAAATTCCTTTTAAATGAAGTGTTAATTTTTCTTTATGGTGGTTTTCATTTTATGATAACTAATGGTCTTCAGAACTGTGAGAACTAGAATGTATGAGAATGCCCTCATGGAGCTTCTGTAAGAAGGTAATTATTTACCTGTGAAATATAAGACTTTTTCTGCTATGAAGCTAGAAAGTAACTTCTTGTGGGGTTCTGAACATGTAGCTGTTTTCCCTGGGTACTACGAGATCCTTGTGTGCATGCCTGACTCGAATGAATGGTTCTGGTTTCCACAACACAGGGAAAAATGCCTTCAGTCTCATCTCACTCCATACTCTTCCACACACAAAGCCACCTTCATGAAGCAATGCTTTCATCATTTTATCATGAGAATCAAGGATATTTATTAACACTCAACAGCTGACAATAATGATTTTCCAAGATGTCTCATGCAGTAAAAATAACATAACATTTGGGATTAGACAAAGCTAGATTCTCACGCTCTTCTAATATGTCATGTTTACAAGATGTTCAAACTTTCTGTGTTTCATTTTCTGCTTCTCTAAAGGAAAGAGAACATAGGGCAGTGCCTGTAGCTCAAAGAAGTAGGGTGCTGGCCCCATATACTGGAGGTGGTGGGTTCAAATCCAGCCCCGGACAAAAACTACAAAAAAAAAAAAAAAGAAAAGAAAAGAAAAGAAAAAGAAATGAGAACATAAATATCTATGTCAGTGGCTATTCTGAATATCAGAGATAATATTGTTGATCATTTTAAAAGATCCCAAATAATTTCTCCTATTTTTGCCTGCAGCCACTTTTCAGTGTGTCTGAAAAGTATCTCCACGGCTTAATTTGAAATTAGCTGTGTGATAAACTTTGGCCAATTGCACATTACCAAGCAATGCAAATGGAGGCTTGAGAAGTGCTTGCACATGGTGTCTTCCCTTCTTCCCCTTTTTGAACCTAGCCCCCCAAGAGGTCTAAGCTAGTTTGCTGGGTGATGAGAAAAACATGACCCTTTCACCTTTTTCTGCAGTTGACAAGAACCCCACTCCCAAAAGCAAACTGAAGAGGTATTAAGGAGTCCAGCAATGATAATTAGAACTATCCAGATAAGCTCAGACTAAATTCACAACCTGAAAAATCATGAACTAAATTTTTTTTTAAAACCACCAAGTTTTGAGGTGAGTTGTACAGTAAAAGTTAAGCAATACAAATGAATGGAATATCCATTACAGACTGTGGGATGTGGTAGATCTTTAAAAATGATACTTCTCCATCCTCCCTAATAGGACTTGATGTGAACTTTCCAAATTTTAGTTATTCACCTATGTGAACTTTTTCAAAGCTTTGACATATCTGTCATGCTTCTTTCCCTCTTTTTGCTTATGAACTTCTACCTCTCCAAATTCTATCCTATTTTAAGCTTCTTTTTTCAAATAGCAACACCTCAACAAGGCCTTCTTTACCTTTTGTCACCTACTATAATCACTTTTATTTTTATAATCCTCTGTGACTTATAGCTAAAATATACAAAGTAGCACTTAAGATATTAATGCACTATTTAATAATTGATTCATATCCGTAGGTCTTCACTCAGTGAGTTAATGAATATTAACTAAATTGTTAACTAGAGGTAAGCCTACATGATAGATTCTGGAGACACAAAGATGAATAAGGCACAGTCCTACCCTTGAGTTATTTATAGAAGCATGAAATGCAGACAAATAATAGGTATGGAGTTTGATTTGTGCTATAAGAGATTTGTGTACAGTGGTGGCAGCTTTGGAGGGTTAGGAAAAATCCTTACAAGGAAACTCATATTTTAGAATTCCACAATGCCCTCCCCCAATACCCATGCATCTCTCTAGTGAACTCAGTCTTCTAATATGCACGGGGAAGAGTGTGTATGAAGTTATTAACAAAAATGTGCTTACCGTTCAGCTCCTAATAGCATCTTTATTGTGTCCTGACTGTTTTTGTTAAGTTGGAATTATTATTTCTGTTTCAAAGATGAATAAATTGTGGCTGGAAATGTTAAACAACATGTCTAAGATCTTGCTTTGTTTCTTCGAACTAGACTAAACATTTTGGAGACAGGGACACTCCATCAACCTCTTTTCATAAAACATATATGATCTAAACAAGGTTCAATAAACACCTGTGGAATAAAAATGAAAAAGGATCTTGTGATAGTCAACTCTACTATCTTAAGAAATAATTCAGTGGTGCCCCCTATGACTTCAACATGGTCTACAGGTCCCTGAAGTAACTGGCCTATGTATCTTTATAAGCACTGCTCATTCTTGTCTCAACATTACTATTTATGCTCTATCCATACAAAGCATCTCTCTTTGTTCTTAGAATGTGTCAAGTCTCTCCTGGGCCTTTGACTATGCTCTTTCCTCTGCCTGAAATGTTCGCCTTCTCTATGTGCCCTGCTTCATCCCTATTCTTGACCATCTCTTACTCATCCTTCAAATTTCATCTCAGGCTACTGTCAGGTTCTCCTGTTGGAAACACATGATTTTGTGCATCTTTATAATGTTAATTATATACAGTTTATCCCTTACTCTAGACTGATAGCACTTTAAGAGGACTGGATCTCTTGTTCTCTGCCTTTTCCCCAGTGGTGAAAGGCATATATATAGTGGACATTAACAACATTAATTCATTAATTTAAATCAGTGATTTTCAATCCATGTGTCATAGCACACCAGTGTGCTGTGGAAATTTTCAAAGATCATTAATTGAGTTATCTTCAAAAGTAGTTCAAAGCACAATAAGTAATATTCTGTTTAGTACTCCTTTGTTGATCAACATAAGTTAACTGTGCTGTGGAAGTTTAACTATAGTTTCAAGTGTGCTGTGAGATAAAAAGGGTTGAAAAGTACTTATTTGAATAAATATATTTAATAAAGAGTTCCACATCTGTCTTGTCCAGAAACAGGTATTTTGTTGTGATAGAAAATATTTATTTTGGCATTGTAATATGGCTTTAAATGGTACCATGATTAAAATAGGTCTATGCACATTATATCCACTGTGCACTTGGGTCAATTTTGTATATATAATATCCTGATTGATAATGACAGATATGTGACTCCCAAATAGTCAGTAATCATGCAAACATTTTACCTCTATTAAGTTGGCACATTCTAAGAATAAATGTTATCAAAATGAGCATGAGAAATTTATTATTTTTTCCTTTTTTTGAATTTTACAAATCAGCCAATGTCTGCTACTGGGAAGTTTTCAGAAAGATGTCAGAAGCTATTTATATCAACTTCCAAAGATATCCTATTAATAGGAGCTCATGAACATTTTGTTGGATAAATTTTGTTTGTGATGGATGCTTATGTATGTGCATCTCCAATTGCATGTGTTGTCTATAATATTTAATTGATTGCATTGTGAAAAAATGGTGTTTTGAGAATACTGATTCTAGGCAGCATAAAATAAGGATCAAAATTCAGATCCCGTATTAGTATAACACTGGGCTTGAATTCAAGGTTGGTTACCATGAAGTGTGTCTTGGTGGGACTTTGAACAAGTTATTTAATCTTTTAAGTCTCAGGTTTCTTATCTGTGAAAAGATCATACTATATCTGCCACCTCAGCTTATTACAATAATTAAAGAATATAATTTATCTTAAATAGTTAACTAACATCAACTGCATACTTACTATTTGCTCAATACTAAACTTAGTATCAAAATTCTCGGTTATGATTATGACAAAGAGAAAAGATTAGGGAGACCATTTTAAGCAAAGACATTGAATTGAAAAATGCATGGAACTAGGGCTATAAAAAGAGTACCAAGTATATTTGGTGCCAGTGAGAGGCAGCCTCTACTTTAATTGCAGATTTTATGAGACTGTTGCTGAAAACTTTGGTACTTGTTTCTTGAGGTCACATCAGAAAAAAACATAAGAGTAAGTGGTTTTTGAGAATAAGGAAAGTCAATGTATTACTTTAACAGCAAAGGAGAAAAAATGGAATACTATTTCTCTCAAAATACCAATCTTTTCCTGCATGTAAGCAAAAGCCAAGAGCATTTAAAAGGGGTGGTCTATTCTCATTCAACTACAGTTAAGGATTTAAGTGCCCCATCGGTGTCCTATCTCAGCCATAGACAAAACCATGCCTTCTGCCCACTTGGTCAGCCTCTACAAGAACAAAATACATAACCTCACTCTTTGAGAACAACACCCAAGGCAGGGATGCAGATTTCAGTCTCCAAAAAGTGAGGGAAGTTTTAAAGAGACAGAAAACATCAGGTCATTTCCTTGGCTATAAGACAGTTAGGAAACGACACTGGAGATTTATGTTGAGAGGATAAGAATTTGGAACTTTAAGCTATAGGCAAAACAGAGACACTGAAATAACTGTTTTCTAAACAACAGGTTTTCCATATTTGTTCTGCTACAATTTCAAAATAGCAGGGAAAGCTTTAGTTTTTACCAACCATTGAGAAATAAATCATGTGCTTTGTTTAAATGTATTTTCAAAGTGATAGCTTACTATAGCATAGATTTGTAGGAGCAAGTACTTTAAAATCAAGCAATTTGTCTCCAAGTACCAAATACCTGTGCTCTCTCAATGATAGATGTTAATAACAATTTGATGCAATATAGTGAATAAACACTTACCTGGAGAATGCTGATAAAAAAGAAAAAACTGCTTTCAGGGAAGTAGGTGTTCTTGAGTATTCATGCTTCTGACATGCAGATACACCAGGTGATCATAATTACTGATCTCTTATTTATACTATACATGAATGGGAAAGCAGAGCCCTAAAGAAAAGAAACTTCAACCCAGGTAAAGAAGTGATAACGCAGTAGTTATGTCACTAAAATCTCTCTGCCAGGTCCTTGGTCTCAGAAACTTGATGAATGAATTTATGGACCACTGTGAGTAAGCAACAGGCCAGATACTCAGAGATAAGAGAAAGGAAAGAGGAAAGCCTCCAGTGCAACTGAGGGGGGTTCCTGAGTGGGCAGCCCATTTCAGCTCTCTGTCTAGGGGTCTATATATAGCTTTTCATATCCTATAGGTAGGTGGTTTGGGTAAAGGAAATGTATGTCTAAAATATGTCACCACCATTTTGTGCCAGGGCCTATGGGCAGGATATGTATATATATTACTTTTTAGAGAGACAGAGTCTCACTTCATTACCCTTGGGAGAATATCCCATGGAGTCACAGCAACCTCCAACTCCTGGGTTTAGGCGATTCTCTTGCCTCAGCCTCCTATGTAGCTGGGACTGCAGGTGCCCACCACAATGTCTGGCTATTGTTTTTGGTGCAGTTTGGCCGTGGCTGGATTTGAACCTGCCACTCTCTGTATATGGGGCCCGCACCCTACTGACTGAGCCACAGGTGCCGCCTGGCAGGAGTTAATTTTAAAACTTCCTTTATGTGGAAATGTGCTCTTGTTTAGGGCATTCTACCCCTCCATGGGTAGGGTAGGTGTAACATATGATCAAGTTGGTTTAGGAGCCTGTTTGGGCCCAGAAAATGGGGTCTGTGTTCAACCCTACATCAAGGGGACCTGTATCAATCCTCCCTCTCCAAATCAATGTCCTAACTTCTATTAGGGAAAAGGAGTAAAAATTGATCTTAAACTGCATCCCGCTGATAGGGATGAAGATAAAAAAGGGGGAGTTTAGAGGTTCCACAAAGGAGGTCTATTCAGGGGTCCACAATAATTGTGATTCTGGATTAATTGTGGTTTTGAATAATTAATATGAGTGTCAATCTTACAGGAACAACAGTTAGAACAAATAGTACAAAGAGACATAACATGGGGTACATTGGATATGACAACATACAAATAATCCTAGAGTAAGAGTAATTCCCACACCAATAACTAAGGCTCTTAACCAGCTTAGATTAGGTAATCAAGAAAATAACTTATTAAGCTCAAAACCAAAAAATCCCTTCTCTTTGGGTGATATCATGAAGTACATTTAGTGTTTGCTTTATATGTATTTTTATTTATTTATTTATTTTTGAGACAGAGCCTCACTTTTAGCTTTGTTAGAGTACCGTGGCATTATATCTCACAGCAATCTCAAAGTTTTGGACTTAGGCAATCCTCTTGCATCAGCCTTGCAAGTAGCTGGGACTACAGGCACCCACTACAACGCCCAGCTTTTTTTAGAGATGAGGTCTGGTCTCAAACTTCTGAGCTCAAGCAATCCACCTGCCTCAGCCTTCCAAAGTGTTGGGCTTACAGACATGAGCCACTGTGCCCAGCCTGATGTATATTATCTTCTATTAACTGAGATTTGTCTGATAGGTTGAAATAGCACATTCCTTTAAATTCTGTGCACCCGTGATCATATCTTCAGAGAAGATAATCAGTACCTTCTCAGTTTTCTAAGACAGCTTCCAAGACTTGTCCAAGTTCTATGCTTAGGGGACTAACAACTTGTAAAGTATCTTTCAAAGATTTTACAATAGTGCAAGGTAGCCTAATTTCAGCATTTAAATTAATGACCATGGCTGGCGTTACAAATAGAATAAGGAAATATATTCAGCTGGGCTGAATAGGTGACCATCGCTCCAGCAATCTTCTCAGAGATTAAGATCTCAGGTCTTTTGAGGTCAGGTGTTATTAAGGTCTTGTGCCCTGGCCAAGAAGGAAGTTAATCTCCCCAGACAACAGGGCATCCCAGTGGCATTATCCAAAGCATAAGAAAAGGTCTAGCATCTATATAGCCAAAACCACTTCCTAGGAAATTTAGTATGTGCATTGGCATTAGATATGGTAGTTGGTTGTCCTATGTCATTGGAGCAAGCTACTAGTTAAATTGACACAGAAAGTGGGGCATCCTGATAACTTTACACAATCTTCTCCAGGTGTAACTATTTTAAGATGGATGGAAAATGTATCCCTTTCTTTGGTCCAATTTTCTGGTCCTCACCCATACAAATCCTAATAGATTCTTTTGGCTGTTTTGGAACACAATGACATTTCTGATCACTTCTAATGGAGTACAAACCCCTAGCAAATATGTAAATATCTGATCTACATAAGTTCCTGCTCCAAGACAAAAATCAGACACATTCATGACATGTTTATCTAGGTAAGTCCAAACATTCTTGTCTCATTGAAAAGATATTATATCTTATCCCTTTCCCCAAATGTCCAGAGTCAATAAAGTTATGAGGAGAAGAAGGGCATGCCTTTCAGTCATTTCTTTATTTAGATCTTTGTGTCACCAACTGGTTTCATCATCCAGATGTGGAGTACTGGCATATCAGGTTCTTTAAGGTGTCACTCAGGTGTGATGAATCCAAGTGTTAAATTCTTTCAGTTTTAACCATGGTATGAGAGGTAAAAAAGCAAGATATTAACAGATTGAGTGTATGTTTGTTCCTTTCAACTGTCCCTCAAGAGTGTACACTTCAGGATTAATAACTGTCTTTAATAAGGGAAAACACAAGATAGGATCCTGTCCCATATTCATATAAATTGTTCTTTCTTCTTTAATCAGTACATCCCCTCTTAAGAGTGGAGTAGGACATTTAGGCATGATTAGAAAGACATGAAAAAATATCTAGTTTCTCCAATTGTAAGAGTTGAGAGAAAAAATTAGTATTGGCTTTCCAGAGACTCACTTGATATTTACAGACTTGGGTGAAAAGAGGCCAGGACTTTACATAGGTACAGGTAGGAGAAAGCTTATTTTTTGACCCTCCAAAGTCAGGCACACTTGAGGCTCTTAGGCAGTGATGATATGGGCCAGAGTCATGAGATGCTGTCCTTCACATCTTCAGTCAAGCTCAGGGGCTAAAGGAGTTGCCATTCCCTGAGGTCTTCACCATTGGGGGCAGACTGATCTCCAATAGTTATCTCAACATTCTGGCCTGGTAACTTGCCTGTCATGTGGCACTACTTGGGCTAGAATTGCTGTCTTTTTGCTTCTCTCCTTTCTCCTCATTCTATTTAAAAGACTGATGTCATTTTTCGTAGGCCTTCCAGATTATAGTCAGGGCCTACAGCCAATTTTTGGAGTTCCTCCTAATGTCTAGGGCCATTTCAGTAATGAGTTTATACTTTAAAATAACTTGACCCTCTGAAGAGTCATGTGTAAACTGGGTAAAATTTTCTCAATGCCATCAAAAACCACTCAAGAAAGTCTGAGAGATTTTTGTCCTTTTGCTGAGTGATAACACGCAATTCAGAATATTCTCAGGATCCGACTCAGGGTCCTCAAATTGGACTGTCTCTCTGTGGTGTACTTGGTCCTTTTCCAGGGAACATATTTTTATTGGCATTGGCTATGAACCACAAATCACCCTACTTTCTAGACTTCTTTTTTATTATTAGTTTTTATTTTTTTTGTATACATATGATTATTAGGTTTCCACTTTTTGCCTTCATAGAATTAAAAAGGCTAAAATTTAACAACAATAACAATGTTTAAGATAAGGACTAGAAACAAAAACCTTGTAAAGAATAAATGAAGATAAATACATTCAGAAAAGTAATCAGACAATTGCTGCAATAAAGTATTAAGCAATAATAATAATAATAATAGTAATGCAAAGAAAGTAACATTCACATTGTCAAATAAGAGTATGTCTATTATAGAATGCTTTGACTCTGAGGGTCACTATAGAGTCATCACTTAACTTCTTATTTTTTTTCCAAAGTCTCAAAAAATAAACAACTGATATTTATAAATAAAAATAAAAGATAGCTTAAAAAAACAGATCATGCCAAATCTTATAGACAATAGAAAAAGAAGAAATACTTCAAAATCATTCTGCTTATTCTGGATACACCTGATATTAAAATTGGAAAAAAATATATTATTATAAAGGGGAAATTACAAACATAATTCACTTTTAAATGAGGATGCAGTATCCTGTATCCTAAACTACATATTAACAAGGTGAAGTAAAAATTAATGTTTAAGTAATGAACTTTAGTCAAAATCGAATCCAATTTATGTGAAAATTAGTCACTATTTTCTTTCTTTTTTTTCCTCATTCTTACCCTCAACCCCTCCCCCTTATCTGAATGCTCACCCCTTCCCCCATGACCCACCATGTCTACTTTCTAGACTTCTTTAAACCTTCATTCCCTTCATTATAAGGGAATAGCCTTACATATCTCTGCAAGTGGTGGAAACACTATCTTCACTCTTGGAATATATTTACATACTCATCAGGATCATCTGAAAAGTTTCCCAAATCATTCTTAATTTATTTCCCCTTGGCTAAAGAGACTCGGGTACATACTCAAATAGTTTTTATATTACCACCCATGCAAGGTCAGGGGAATTCTTTGAAAATGGCTTTTTTTCTTGTTAGGGGCTCATTCTCCGGTTCTCCTAAAGGTGGTGAAGAACGTGGGGGAGGTTGTTGGTGAGTCAAGATAAGGTGGCAGTGTCTCCCTTGGGTATTTCTGACTAACCCGAGAGACCACCACAGCCAAAAGGGCTACTTTCTCTCCCTTTGACAAAATAAATCCATGAGATAGCTCAAGGTATCTTCTGGCAGTAATTACTTGCCACTGGGGAATTACATTAGTGTTGGGATTTAGTATAAAAGAAAATTAGGCATTCTTTCCTTAGAGGCTCCAATACTTGTAAAATGCATCCCAGCTTCCTAGCAGGGTATGGTCTCTGAAAGTTGAGGACAAATTCTCCATCTATGAGAAAACAAACAAATAATCTGCATCTAATTATCATTCCTCTTTCCCTCACTCCAGCAACAGGGCATATTCTCTGTGGGCTAGAGGAATCCACTCACTCCATCCATGAGGGCAATAACCACAGACTGAAGGAGCCCACTCACTCCAATGGTGAGGGTTTCCCCCTATTTCCCCCTAGGAGGAGCCTACTGGGATTCATTGACCACCCCACAGTCCGCTGCTTGCCTGGATTAGTCACACTTACTGGCGTGGTGATTTCCACCCACTAGATTCCTCTTTTTCACCAGCTACAGGTTGGAAAGAGCAAGTTTAACTGGACTTGGTGCTCCTGCCCACCATGCTACCTATTACTTGCATGGATTAAACATCACTGGAACTGGTTAGGTGCCTGTAGTTCAGTGGTTAGGGCTCTGGCTATGTGCACTGAGGCTGGTGGGTTCAAACCTGGCCTTGAACTGCTAAACAAAGGAACAGCAACAACAACAACAACAACAACAAAAACTAGTATTGTGGCGGGCACCTGTACTCCCACCAACTAGGGAGGCTGAGGCAAGAAAATCACTTGAGCCTGAGAGTTTGAGGTTGCTGTGAGCTATAATGCCACAGCACTTTATAGAAGGCACCAAAGTGAGACTCTGTATCAATAAAAAAATAAAAATCACTGGAACTGAGTCTCTGTTCAATAGTAAGTTACAGAGAATGAGATTTTCAACCATATTCCCCAGTCTCACTACACTGCTGTTAGAACTTGTTATTCT
>CAUYQV010148351.1:0-12220 GCA_963574575.1 Galagoides demidoff | reverse complement strand
CCATGGCATCTCAGCTCATAGCAACCTCCAACTCCTGGGCTCAAGCGAGTCTCCTGCCTCAGCCTCCCAAGTAGCTGGGACCACAGGCGCCCACCACAACGCCCGGCTATTTTTTGGTTGCAGCCGTCATTGTTGTTTGGCGGGCCAGGCTGGATTCGAACCTGCCACCGTGGGTGTACATGGCTGGCACCTTAGCCACTTGAGCCACAGGCGCCAAGCCGGTGTTTAAGTCTTAATGCATTATAAATTTAATAATTATGGGCTGTGATTTTTCATACTAAAGGAGTTGCAAATGACTGGACTGCAGCCTGATACGCTCTCCTTGGTCTCCTAGACTGATATACCAACCACCTGCTGCAGTCAGTTACTTTTACCCGTTCACCTTGTCCATCTCCCCATCTCCTCAGCTTGACAGCAATCTCTGCAACAGCAGGGACTGGGCCTATGCCTTGTTATATCTTAGGCATTGGCATGTATGTATCTTTTTTATAAAAGATTGGAAGGATTTGGAATCATATAACATGGAAGAAGGCTGAGGGGTTGATTGTATCAGCTGCAGCCATTTGTTATTCCAGGACGGCCTTTCAACCACTAGGGTGTGCTGGGAGCTGCATAAGCTCTTGCCACACAACTTTTCTCCCTTACCCCATTCCCACAGCCCATGTTGAGAAACACAGAACCAGGTACCAGGGTTGTGTTATCTCCTGTTACAGGCAGAGATCTGGAGAAGTCAGCATCTCAGCTCAAGTCTGCTGGCGCATCTGCCCTGAGGACAGATCCAGTGATACAAATTTAATTAACCTGACAACCCAGGAACTTAACTTAGATCTAAGGAACCACTCACTGACTTTTTTGTTTGTTTGTTTTGTTTTCTAAATTTGCATCAAAGTGGAGCATTTTAGAGTTGAGGGCTTTTCAAGTTGCCAGTTACATAATTAATTTAGTGGGTTGACACTTTTTTCTTTAACTGAAATAGAACTAAAAATAACAGTGTATCACACATGGGAACCCCCTGGGGGTGTGTGCATCCCAGGCCATGATGGAAATAACATTTCTGATTGTGGATCAGTGTTCAAGATATCCTGGAGAGAGATTATAGTTTAGATGGGTATGGGCTAGCTAGACAGTGACAGGGTCTGTTTTCTCTTTTAATTCATTTCATCTTTAGTCCGGTGCTGAGTACTTAGTGCAGTGGTTCTCAACCTTCCTAATGCCGCAAACCTTTAATATAGTTCCTTATACAAATTGTGGTGACCCCCAAGCATAAAATTATTTTCATTGCTACTTCATAATTATAATTTTGCTACTGTTGTGAATCGTAATGTAAATACCTGATATGCAGGATGTATTTAGGTGACCCCTGTGAAAAGGTCGTTTGACCCCGAGAGGGGTCATGACCCACAGGTTGAGAACCGCTGACTAAGTGGCTTGGTTGGTCTACCTGGGATATCTTGTTATAATTTGCCCTTCAGATGGAAAGAATGGACAATTTGTAGAATACTGTCTCTATGAGGAGATAAGAGAGGTGGCCATGCTCTGGCTTTATATAAAGCGGAGAGACACCAAGTGTGTGATGGATATGAGCTTGGGTTTGAAAGCCCGAGAAAGCGGGGTTTGAGTTCTGTGTGTGCAATGTCTTAGTTGTGTGACTTCGGGTAACTTCCTTAAGCCTGACTTTCTCCATCTTTAAGCTGGGTAAAAGGGCGCCAACCTCATAGGTGTTGTGCCTTTAGCACAGGGCCTGGCATCTGATAAGCAGTTGGTAAGCATTATCTACTGTTCTTGGCTCATGATTAATACTGAGAGAGATTGTGACTTATGCTGGGTCCTGGGGCACCAGCCAGAGCTCTACTTCTGTGATGGTTGATCTGGAGCTGAATTTGTAGCTCTTTTCTGTGGTTTGTTGTGGCACTGAAAGGAAGTGCATGTTGCAACAGAGCATACGTATGTGTACGAGGAGATATCCTGGTTTTATAGACAATTAAATTGGACTATCATAGTGGAATCTGAGAATGTAACTGAAGTTTCTTCGGAAAGCCAGGTGCTTTGTGTTTCATCAAAAAGCAAGTTTCCTGAAACTGAATAGAGCAATGTATATGCTTAACCTGGCGGGTTTATGTATAGCATGGCAATGGTTTTAGTGGAAACTCCAAGGTCTGTTAAGTCATCCACTGGGCCTAGCAGTGCTGTGGTACACTTAGAATTAACTGTATAAAAATAAATGTGGGGCAGATTGAAGGTGCAAGACACTGGACAAAATCCCATTTGATTTTAGCATTGACCCCTGCCTGACTTTCAAGTCTGAGTCTGTTCTGTTTTCCAGGCTGGAGAGTCTTGAGCCTTTTTGGTTTATATCCCTAAGTGCTGATTGTTTTTGTTTCGTAGTAAGGAAAAGTGGTGGATGCTAAAATTTATCTGATGTTAGAAGGTTTGTGGTTTATACTTTAGTAGAAAATAATAATTTTTTTCTTTGTTTGAAAGCAACATAGTTCAGGAACAGTCAAGTTTAATGGTTAAGAACACAAACTTTTATCTAGACCTGGATTCCCCGGCTGTGCTTCCATTAAGCTGTGCGTTTTTGGGCAAGTACCTTAACCTCTCTGCACCGCATCTATAAAATGAGTAATAAGAGTATTGCTATCTTACAGGTTGTTTATAGGATTAAAATGGGTATCAGGTAAAGCCCTCAGTGCTAGGTCTGTTCCTAAGCTCTTCAGCAAATTGGAGCTATTACCATCGTCATTATCGATGTTAGTGGAAGGCTTCCAGGAGGGCAGGATTATAGGCCTGGTTTTGCTGTTGCAGACAGTTGCCCTGGATAGGCTGGAGTATTTTTTTCTGTGAAACCGAGGAGTTGTTCACGTGCTCCAGATGCTTCTAGCTTGAACCTTGTGCAGTACGTGTTGTGCCTTATCAGGCCTGAGTGATGGGACGCTGGCTTCCCGGATTGTGAGGCCCCCCTTTCCAGTAAGGACCTGTAACAACTCTGCCAGATGTGGGCCCTGGTAATCTTTTTCTTTCCTTTGTTTTGTTTTCTTAGTGTAGCTCCTTTTTCCTGCCTTGCCAAATGCCTCTTTGTGCTTTTGGAATTACGTCTCAGCTTGGCAGATCCTCATACACAGGGAATATTACCAAGAAGGGTGAGCCTGTCAGTCTGCTGGTGGTGTTTGAATCTTGTCTGTGTCTGTGCCTGTCATGCTCCCCAGCCAAAGCCCTGAGGGTGGCCTGTTACCTGAGGTCAGCCATTCATAAGGAAGGAAGGGCTCTCTTGATAAGCTGCCTTCTTGCTTTTTTCCTTCCTTGTCTTCAGTTTTAGTTTGAACTTTAAAGAGCTTACCAGAGCTGATCTCGGTGTAATTTCATATTTTGCATGTACATCTTTGTTAGCCCCCACTTCTGCAGACGGCGGAGGTGTGGAGTTAATCTCTGGCCTGCCGTGGATGTTTCAGGTTTTTCTTACTCTTCTGGACAGGCACGCACAATGAATTAATTGAGTTGTTTTCAACCCACTTCCTGCCTAATTGAACACCTGCCCAGTAAGTGCTGCCAGCGCACCTGCCTGTTACCTGATTTGCCTCCTGTCCCGGTCATGTCAGTGCCTTGTTTCTATCAGAAGTGTCAGTCGGCCATTGCAGTTAATTCACTATGCTCCTCAGAGAAACTGTTGCCATCTTTGCTTAATTTAAAGACACTGATGCATCCTCTTTTGGTACAGTCCCTCTGCTTTCCCATCTTGCCACTGTCCTCTTGGTTAAGCTCATTGGTGACTCAGAAAAACAGCTGAAATGCCAGATGCAGAGTGAGGGCTCCTGCACCTGCGGGTTGGTTCTTGTGCTTGCCTGTCTTAACATTGGTTCTAGACTCATTTTCTAGCAAATCATTCTTAATGTAGTGACGATGGTTCAGAGCTGATTAAAAGTACTCTTTCAAAGGAGGGACACAAAGGGTTTTTTTTTAAAGCGTGCTGATATTTTTTGACACTAGGGACATATATCTTTCTAAAATGAGAACCAGGGTAGGAAATCCAGTCTCCTCAACAGAGAAAGCCACCCCTCTTCATGGCCTGTTTGTTCTCTTGACTGTTTTCTTTGGTTGAAAAGTGTCATAGCCAGCCATGTGGTTCCTAGTGAAGGCTGGGTAGGGGTGTGATTTGTTGTTAAAAGTATCCTGGAGATATAGGAACCCTTGGTAATTTTTTGGTGAAATTGTATATCTTAATTTTCTCTTTGTGGTGTTCTTGGCCTTTTAAACAGAAGTGTACTTTTTGGGTTCCTTCTGTCCAGATTTGAGCCTACTCAAAAATGGGGAAAGCCTTTCAAACTACTTTGTTTGCACTGTGGTTTTGCATTTTGTTTTTACTTTTCTTTTATCTTTTAGTAGGATTTCAGATTTTACAAAAAATGTTAAAGGGGCATGGTTTCTCAAAAAGTTAAACATTGAATTACCCTAAGACCCAGCAATTCCATTCTAGGTATATATTCAGAAGAATTGAAAACAAGGACACAGATCTTTTTATAGGAATGTTCATAGCAGCCTTCTTAAAGGGAGGGCCAAAAAGAAGCAGCAATCAATGGAATAAAAAGTGGAGTATCCATACAGTGGAGTGTAGTATTATTCAGCCATGAAAAGAGATGAGGCACAGAGATGTGCTACAACCAGAATAAGCTTTAAAACTTGATACAGGAGTGAAAGGAGCCAACACAAAAGACCACGTCTTACATGAACTCTCCACAATAGGTAAATTCATGAACACACGAAGCAGTGGGTGGTTATCAGGGGCCAGGGGCAAGAGCGTGTGTTGGCCGAGTACTTAGTGGGTACTGATTTTCTTATGGGGTGATGAAAATGTTTGGAACTTGATAAGAGGGGGTCACGCACAACATTGTGAATTGTGCACTTTATAATGGCTAATATAAGCTGTGTAGATTTAAGCTAAGAAAAAAAAAATGATGGGGCAGCTGTGTGTTCTTGCCAAGGGAGGCTTTTCCAGTGAGACCATACAGAGTTGTTCTTGAGACCTAACGGGAGTGTGGAGGCAGCCTGTTGGGGCTGGGGCTGGCTGCTCACTTGGCCAGCAGGCAAGTTGGCCTGGCAGTTGGCCTTTCCTCACTTAGCCTGTTTCCTCTTCGTAAAGAGGACTTGAAAGCCTTCCCATCTAGGGTTGCTGTGACAATCAGGTGAGATGATGGATATAAAGTGCTTGGCATTGTTAAGAGCTTAATAAATGTTAATCTTGGCTTGGCGCCTGTGGCTCAAGTGGCTAAGGTGCCAGCCACATACACCTAAGGTGGCGGGTTCGAATCCAGCTCTGGCCGCCAAACAACAATGATGGCTGCAACCAAAAAATAGCCAGGCGTTGTGGCAGGTGCCTGTGCTCCCGGCTACTTGGGAGGCCGAGGCAGGAGACTCGCTTGAGCCCAGGAGTTGGAGATTGGTGTGAGCTATGATGCCACAGCACTCTACCCAGGGGGATAGCTTGAGGGTCTGTCTCCAAAAAATATATAAATAAATATTAATCTTTACCTGTGGGCTGTAAGGAGAGAAGGAAGTAGACTGAGGGAGAGAGGCGGGGGCTGGAAGTGGAGAAATGGGATTGATTTCAGCCTTCTGGGTTAGGTGAGACCTTAAAGAATTTTTTTAAATTCTGGTGCAGCCGGTGAAGTTACTGAGGGCTGACTTCTATCAACTACAACAAAGGGTGTTTGGGAAGCACTTAGAATGGGAGTGCCTGGCAGACAGCCGGAGCTCTATGAAGAGTTTGATTAGAGAAGAACCAACCAGTTGAATTGTGGTAGATTTAACAAGGCAGGCAGGGGGTAAGGGCCTTGCCACTTCCTTCCCCAGCCCCCGGCTTTGTGCTGTACTTGAGGTTCTGGAACTGGCTTTGTGAGCGAGCCCTCTCAGTGTAACACACGTTGGGACGTGCCTGCCTCTTTGGCAGTTCCTGCCTCTCCAGGAACTGAACTACTGCGTTTGCCTTTGTTGACTTACCTTGTGTCTCTGATTCCTGCTTGCTTGCTTGGAAGAAAGGACTTTATCATCATCCAGGTATAGATGAACCCTGCCGCTGAGCAGAGGGCTAAGGAACCCTGGACCTAAGGAGAGGCTTCCACTGTTCCCACTGTGGGGGAGGAGGGCAAGTGGCCAGGCAGAGAAGGTTGGTCTGACTTTGGTAAAGAAATAATCTTGTTGGTGGCACCTGTGGCTCAAGTAGGGTGCTGGCCCCACATACTGAAGGTGGTGGGTTCAAACCCAGCCCTGGCCAAAAACTGCAAAAATAATAATAATAATAATTTTGTTTCTTCTTAGCACACAGTGATGGACTAGAGATCTCTGATATTAGAATATTGCTGAGTTGTAAATGGGTATGTTAGCCTCTCTCCTTTCTAATTTTGTTTGCACTAAACAAGCATCTTTACTGCACAATTAGTACCTCATTATTACTAGTTCTTTACTGTGGTACTTCACAGTTAAGTGCCCAAGTAATGTCAGTTGTGTAGAAAGAACCATTGTTGGGCTTGGGGTCTGAAGAGCAGGGCTTAGCAGTTGTGTGTATAGGATTTGCCCTTATTTAATCTGCCCAATTCCCTGATTTTGGGGACTGGAATCCCCCTTCTTTGGGGGTACCTCCTTCTCCCCCACTCACTCTTGGGGCTTGCCAGGCCTGGCTCTTGGTTCCCAGTCCCCCTTGACCTGACTGGGCCAGAGGTAGACTCTGGAGCTCCAGTGACCCTGGCGTCCGTCTGGAGGAGAAAGCTGGCCTGGTGGGCCAGGAAGCTGCAGAGAGGCAGAGTGCTCGTCTGCGAGTCCTGGTCTGCTCTTCCTTATTGCGATTTTCTTTTGCAGGGTGTTTTTTTGGTCACTTATTACCGAGGGTTCTAAATAATAGACATTGTGACCTTCAGATGCTCCCTGAACTTCTCTTAGTCTTGTTTTTTCCCTCTCATTTCTGGGGTGCCAGTGATACCGCACAGTTACTGAGATGATGCAGTGAAGTAATGTACGTGAAAGCCTGGGGGAGGCCTGTAACGCAGGGAAGGAGGCCCTTACAGACTTCATGGTTATTTTATTAACTACCTGACACTAAGGATTTGATTATTCTGAACATCTTTGCTTTGCTTCTGTAAATTGAACCTTCTTTCAGAAACAAATGATGCCATCGGCACGTTTGGCGTGATTAACATGTTCCTTTTTTCAATCACAATGTTGCTTGACCTGATCTTTGAATTTGTAGTAAATGAATGAATGGGTCTTGGTAAGTCATGGCCTTTCCAAGCCTAACGGAGGCTTCTCTGAGCTGAGTTTTAATTATGTCCTGGGGAACAGAGAGTACCACCCTCTAAGTCAGATGGGCTGTTCTTTCTGTCTCTGTGCCAGGGATAATGGTGCTCAAATTTTAGAGTAATTGCCTATTTATTTGGCTTGGGAGTTAAACGCCTTGGGTTTGAATGGCAGTATTGCCACTTACTAAACTGTGTTGCCTCTTTGAGCTTCAATCTGGTCATCTGTAAAATGGGAACGATAATCCTAACCCTGCAGATTGGGGATTACAGGAGATGATGTGTTTAAAGTCCTTAGCTATGTTTGATACATGGCAGGTGGTTATTATTAAAAATAGTAACTTCAGTAACCATTTGCAACTAAAGAGTGTGAGGCTAGAAAATACAAACATGAATTTGGCATTTAATGCTAACATCAATTAATATAAAAATCAACCAGCTGCTGTTGGTGTCTTCTCTGTGCAGAGGGAGGGGGTGGAGTGGGTATGAAGGTGTGGGACACGCCGCTCCTGTCTGTAGGGAAAACACATGCAGAAAAGAGGCAGAAAAAGAGGCGGCGTACCAGGCAGCTGGGTTCTGGAGGAGGATGGTCGAGGATTGGAAGTCTGGAGGTTTCCTGGAGAAGGCATAGAGCTGATGGCAAAACATAGCAAGAGAGGTGATGTCCAGATTTGCAAGAGACCAGATTTTGTTGGGGTGTGTGTGTTTGCATACACGTGCGTGCTCGTGCTTCTGTCTCCTTGGTTCTTCGCAATCCCGTCTAGTGTTTCAGATCATTATAAAGACCCACGCAGGCCTGTTGCACCTTCCAGAGTTCACCATTTTCTTTGCATAACTCATTTTGCTGTGAACCATCTGCCTTTTGTCAGCCTACATCCTTAAAGGATCAGAATTCTCCTTACAGTTTCTGCCCCCCTTTCTCCCATTTATTCCACCTAACATTGATTTTCTGCACTGTAATAGCCCAGAAGTTTTGTCATGTGCGCTGAGGCCATTCATTGAGCAGATGCTTGTGGATCACCTACTACAGGCAGCATGCAGGGGAGTGTGCTGGAGGTCTGGGGAATAGAAAGATTTAAAGCAGGGTGGTCGCTGCCCTGAAGCTGCTTGGTTAGGAGAGGAAACAGATGGGCAAATGGACTTAATTAAATGTGATTAGAGCTTTATATTGGTCGGATAGGGAAAGACGTTTGGCAGGAGGCCCAAATCCCCGAGTCCCTCCATCAGCCTGCTTGCAGCTGTGCCAGGTTCATGAAGGCTGTCCACCTCACTGAGCACAGTCAGAGGAGACGCGTTCTTTATTAGTAACTATGGTTCTGTCGTGAAAACTTTCCGTATAGCAGGAAAATGAGTAGAGCGTCCTTTGGTCACTCCCACCCAAATCCTCCAGGCAGAGAATCTAGACTGAAAGAAAAAGTTTAGAGTTAGACTGAAATCGAGTGTTTCTCTTCTGTGGACTCACAGACCTGCTCCTCCTCCGGGGTTCTCTGCACCCTCATCAAGCCCAAGGCGCAGGAGCGTCTGTGGCACCTGCAGGCCCTCTGCCAGTGAGGTTGCCAGTGCCCAAGTCCAAGCCATCCTTCTCCAGCTGCAGGTTATGCACGACCTGGGTCACTAGACCCCAAAATTTAGGGGGTCGTTTCTAGCATTAAAAAAAGAAAGAAAAAGAAGTAGAATGGAAAGCATTAGTGAAGATTGCACAGAAGAAGGTTGAGGTTTATTTTGTGTGTTTCTGATAATAGTTTTATAGCAGAAGGCTAACATGCTAAAGGCTTTATGTATATTGACTTATTCATCCCCCGCAGTACGTACCATTGTTATTATCTCTATTTTGCAGATGAAGAAACTGAGGCTCTAGAAGTGAGAAGCTGGCCCGGGGTCACAGAGAATGCCAGGGCTTCCGCTGCACTGATGGCTGCTTCTCACAGACTGTGTGTGCACGTATGCACATGTGGGTGTGTGTACTGAGTAAAGTGCTTTTACTTTTTGGGTTGTGCTTAAGAGAAACCATCGGAAGTTTACATTTCACAGACCTCTGTACACCCGCGTTTACCCCTTCCAGACTCCCACTCTGCGGCCACATACGTACAAAATACAGATTGGGTGCTGCTTCTCTATTGAGGGGTCTCCTGCTTTTAGAAGAGTGTGATATCTATGTGTTCACAAGGCTCTGTGTCATCTGGTTTCTCCTGCCTCTCGTGACTCCATGGCTCTTTCCATGCTGACTGTACTCCTGCCTCACTGGCCTTTCAGCTTTGAGGTATGCCAGGCTTTGAAAGACCTCAGGGCCTTTGCACATCCTCCTGTGACCTCTCAGACTTAGATAGGCTCTTTCATGACCTGCCCCCGTATAACCCTGTCCTGCAAGTTCATAGCACTTTAGTAGATCCATAACAATATGTAGTCATGTGTCACTAAATGCCATGAATACTTTCTGAAAAATGTGTTAGGTTGTTTCATCATCGTGTAAACATTATATAGGGTACTCAAATGAACCGTTGACAGTTACAACATAACAGTAAGTCTTTGTCTAAACGTATCTACGCGTAGAAAAGGCACAGTAAAAACATAGTATAAAAGATAAAAAATGATATACCCGTATTGGGCTCTTACCGTGAGTGGAGCTGGCAAGCCTGGAAGTTGCTCTGGGTCAGTTGCTGAGTGGAGAGAGAATCTGAAGGCTTAGGACATTACTGTATATTTTTATATGACTGAGGTGCTGTAGGTTTGTTTCAGAAGCATCACCACAAACACATGAGTAGCTCATTGTGCTACCACTTTACAATGGCTAGGATGTCAGCTGGCAATAGGAATATTCAGCTCTATTGTAATCTTATGGGACCACTCAACAGTCCTCAGTTGACGGAGATGTCATCATAGGGCTTATGGCTGTACAGTAAGTTCTCATTTAATACCATTGATAGATTCTTGGAAACTGACTTTAAAACAAAATGACATGTAACTAAATCAGTCTTACCAAAGGTTAATTAGTTGATATAAATGAGAATTAAGTTCCTATGGCATATTTCTAGTACAGAAACATCACCAAACTTCTAAATAAAGACCCCAAACATGTCTTATGTTAAACTTTGAAATAAATGGGAGCTATATCTGCTATACCTACATTTGAGACAGATTAATAAGACCAACAAGTAAGATCTTTTTTTTTTTTTGAGACAGAGCCTCAAGCTGTTGCCCTGGGCAGAGTGCCATGGCATCACAGCTCACAGCAACCTCCAACTACTGGGCTCAAGCGATTCTCCTGCCTCTGCCTCCCAAGTAGCTGGGACCACAGGCGCCTGCCACAACACCTGGCTGTTTTTTTTGTGTTTTTTGGTTTCAGCTGTCGTTTGGCAGCCCCAGGCTGGATTCTAACCCGCCAGCTCAGGTGTATGTGGCTGGCGCCTTAGCCTGTTGAGCCACAGTAAGATCATTTTTAACCCAGTTTTGGGTTGATCAGTAAGTGTTGGCGGTCATCATGGTGGTGAGTTAAATTAAGGAATAAATGTTTGCAACGTGAAAATTGTAAGGAGCATCGTCAAAAACCATCACAAAGATGGTGGGGACTTGCTGCGGGCTTTTCGTCATGCATTTGTATGATTATCCAATACCTGATGAATTTGCATTTGACAGTAACTGTATTCATCCATCCTTTTTCCCACCTGCTGATTCCAGTTCAGAGTTGAAGGTGACTGATGCTGCTCCCAGCAGCTCTGGGTGTGTGAGGCGGGAGCCTACCCTGGACTCTGTTTTATTGCCGGACACTCTTAGGCATCCACATGCACATCTTTTGCACATCAGAGGGAATCAGAGTACAGACATGGAATGAACCTGCAAACTCCACAGATACTGACTCGGGCCAGGAATTGTAACATTGTAACAAAATGATGTATGTCCAAAGGACATTATTGGAGGACCCGCTACAGTTCTGTGTTCACTTAATGTCTTTCTGAGGGCAGGGGCACACGGGCTGGTTCACGTCCCCAGCCCCAGGGCAGCGTCTGGCATGTCAGTCAGTGAATACTTACCGGGTGTGCCTGTTGGAGATGAAGAAAGGGGAGAGTCCCATTTTGGGCTGAATTGATATCTGGTTAAAATAGTCCTTACTCTCTTCTTGTTTAATTCGAGTGCTAGAAAGCGTTTCTTTAATTGAACGTGTTAATTTCTATGGATGGGTTAAAATCTGGGCTTTTCTGCTTTTTTTTTTTTTTTTTTTTTTTTAGTCTGGTGGATGCCTAGTGCTCTGCTCTACCTGGACAGGTAGCTGCTGGGCAGCTGTCAGTCTGTGGGTGGGCAGTGTGGGCAGGTGAAAGAGGCCTGGACCCTGGATCAAGACGAGTGACAGCACACAGACCCACGTGTGGCTGATGGTGACCGGAGGGGTGGATGGGGTGGCAGAGCAGTGTTGGGGCCTCACGCTGTGTCCAGTGGTGTGCCTTAGTGATGTGTGCTGCTGGGCTTGGTTGGCCAAGGGCCCTGCTCTCATCAGCTGAGCGTGTATCTCCAGGCCAAAGCCATTCAGATTCCTTTTCTAATGTTACACGTTGGTGACTATTAAAACCTTGATTTTTGTTTTTTAATAATTTTGAGCAAGCACATCTTTTTCTTACTAAATTATTAAGAACTAAATGCATTTTAATAGATGCTTTGATTAAATTATATGAATAGCAAAAAAGCAAAACCTTGATATTTGACCTTGGAGGCTTGTCTGGCTAAGGTTAGTGTGGTGACAGCTCCAGCCTTTGTTGGTGGAGCGTCTGCAGCTGTGCTCACTGTGGCCCTCAGGAGCGTCTGCGCCTGCGCTCACTGTGGCCCTCAGGAGCGTCTGCGCCTGCGCTCACTGTGGCCCTCAGGAGCGTCTGCTCCTGCGCTCACTGTGGCCCTCAGGAGCGTCTGCAGCTGCGCTCACTGTGGCCCTCAGGAGCGTCTGCAGCTGAGCT
>CAUYQV010148350.1:0-10090 GCA_963574575.1 Galagoides demidoff | reverse complement strand
CGGGATGCTCCTGCCCCCGCCGCCCGCGCCGCTGATAGTCACACCCCCCCTCCCCCTGCCCGGTTAAAGATCCCCGTCTCTCTCTCGCTGTGGGGGGGGGGTCAGGGTCTTGATTTTGCTTAGGCTAGTCTGAAACTCCTGACCTTGTGTAATCCTCCCTCCTTGGCTTCCCAAAGGGCTAAGATTACAGGTGTGTGCTGCCATGCCTGGCCTAGAAATGATAATTTTAATGTGAAGCAAAGTAATTCAGCCTGTCAGAAATGCTATGTTTGAACTCAGGTTTCATTTAATACCAAAATGTGATGATTTGAAAGAAAGACTAATTGTCCTCTGCACAGCACTTTCTAAGGGCATCTGCCAGAACACTGGGCCTGTCTTCTTGTGGCCTGGTTCTGTCCCATTGGGACTTTTACTCAGAAAATAGACTTACAGAACTGCTAGGGTAACATAGTAAAAGGAATCAAAGACAGGCAAATACACGAGGTTAAATAGTTTCACAGAAAGAGTAATATATGAACTAAAGTAGAGAAGGAACTGAAAGGACACAAAGAAGAGGAGAAAGAAGCTGGGTGAAAAAGAAGACAAATACAGCTCTGCTTGGGGAAAGGAGAGAGAGAGAGAGAGAGCAGAGCATGGTGAGCATATACATGAGTATGTGGAGGGGTTAGAGAGAGAAAAATAATGGTTGATGAATGTGGACAGAAACCTAGCAAATGATAAAGATGAAGCCACACAAAAAAAGATAGTATGACCTTCTTGTTTCACATCACATGAAGACCATCCTAAATATATTCTTATTTTATATTTATTTATTTACTTATTTTTGAGACAGAATCTCACTCTGCCACCCTGGGTAGAGTGCTGTGGCATCATAGCTCACCGTAATCTCAAACTCTTGGGCTGAAGCAATCCCCTTGCCTGAGCTTCCTGAGTAGCTGGCTACAACACTGGGCTATTTTTTTAGAGGCAGAGTCTGGCTGTTATTCAGGCTGGTCTCAAACTCCTGAGCTCAGGTGATCCACCCACATTGGCTTCCCGGAGTGCTACAATTACAAGTGTGAGCCATTGTGCCCAGCCTTCCTAAATATATTCTTACTATTAAAAATAAAAAACAAAAACCCTTCAAGGAATTAGAGTTGGTCTTGGTTCTTTGTACTTAAGCTTGAGGAAATGAACACAATTGCTCATACTTCCCTAAGGTCCACTGAGATTTAAAGTACAGAATGGATCAAGCAAAGAATAAACACGAACATTCTTTCTCATTCATTTGACTAGTGATAAACCTACATTTCATTTCCTAAGGGCAATGACATGTATCCACTAGGAATACAGCCTTGACCTACTTAACTATGCTTTATAGCACATACCATGAAATCAGCATAATCTCTTTGACAACATATCAAAATGTAAAATGTGCATTCCTCTTTCTTAGTGTCTTAGGTTTGATTGAAGCATTTCTCTCAGGTTCCCAAGTGATGCTGATGCTTTTGGTCTGGGGACCACACTGAAGAACCATTCACATAGGAGCTACGCAAAGAATGAATAGTGGAAGCAAGCCCAAAGAAATAAGAAAAGTAGGGAGAGAAGAATCAAACAAGAAACACTAAAAAGTATGAATATATAATGGCTAGCCAAGGAAGAGAGCCCAATAAAAGACCCCAAATGGAATTAGAGCAGGACAAGGAAAATCAGACAAGGCTAAAATAATGAAAACTAAGGACAGTTTCCAAAGGAAAGACATCATAAAAATCCTTAAGTAATTCAAAGTTAAATATAGATTTACCTTGACTTATATGGGCTTATATTCCAAAAAGTCCACTGTAAATTGAAAATAATGTTAAGTTGAAAATGCAATTAATACTTCTAACCCACCAAACATCATAGCTTAGCCTACCCTACCTTATATATGCTCAGAACACTTACCTTAGCTTTGAGTTAAGCAAAATCATATATACAACACAAAGCCTGTTTTCTAATAAAAAGTATTAAATGTCTCATAATTTATTGAATACTGTACTGAAAGTAAAAAACAGAATGGTTTCATACCATCACAAAGATGAAAAATCATTCTACAGTCTCACCACTGAAAGTTGAGGACCATCTGCACATAATATCTCCATAGAGCTAACCAGTCAATAAGCCTCAACAAGCCAACATCTGTGGGGGCTTCATCTCCTGGCCAAGACTCTGTCTTCTCAGTTTCTCCTTTTTCTCTTTTCTTGCCCATTTACAAAATACTAAAGAACACATATGCATACCCATTCAGAAATAAAAAAAACATATTAATGTTGATTTACTTTAAAATAGCAGCTCTCACCTGCTAACTATAAAGCTCCAAAAGATCCACATAATCATCTAAAGTTAGGAAACTTTCCCAACTTGTCAAGACAAAACCCACTGAAGCTAATTTGCCAGAACTCAAGTTGGCATAGTGTGTGCAGCAAGCACCGTCTACAAACATTCAAACTATTTGGTGCCAAGGTGTAGGAAATGCCAACCCGATCTCCAATTAGGCCTTGAACAACAAGTAACCCCTTCCACAGTGTGTACATTTTAACATCCTTCAACACAGCCATGTGTGCTATAAGGAGCCAATCTCCACAGAGGGAACTCACAGGCTGCCCTCACCTCTATCTGTCCAATTCCATTTCAAAGAGCCAACAGCCTAATGATAGTTGCTGGCAGTGATTAAAGCTAGGCAAGGGAAGATATAAGACAATAGCTGAGAGCCACATTATCAGAACCTGTGTCTACAGATGAGGCCAGCTCCTCTAGAGAAACTAAGATCTTCTCCTTCCAGGGAAAACATAGTGCAGGTTAAGTAAGTAGTAGGTACCACCCAAAGCCTCCTGTGCCAGACCTGCAGCTGCACTGTCCATTCTCTGTGCCTTTTCCATCTGTAGGTTGTATAAACACAGAAAGGGTGAGGCAGCAGACAAGGAAGCAATCCATCAATGAGAAAAAGAGGCCAGAGGCCACTGGGAGGTGACCTTCCTTACAACTTTTCATGCCTAGTTTAGAAACTCTCTTTTGTCTTCCTGGGATAATGATGTCACCCCATTCCATTCTTTAGTTATCCAATTCAAAAACACAGGTTGCTCAATTATACCTATTTTAAAGTTGTCCTTACACCTATTTTAAAAGATTTGCTTGATGAAAAAGTATGGATACATTGTATTTTTCATTCAAGTGAACCACTGAAAAATACCAATGATAATAATAAAGGAGGAGTATTAGAGAAACAAGCAAATACAGAAAAGGGGACACAAGCAGGCAAGCTATATTAAGGTCTGAATCTTGAATTCTACCATTGATTAAGAGTTAGCAGCTTCTTAAGCCTCAGTTTCTTCAGCCATAAAAAAAAAAAAATAATCATATTCAACCCATGTAACTGTCATGAGATCATAAATATAACATATTTAGGGTGGTGCCTGTGGCTCAAAGGAGTGAGGCGCCAGCCCCATATGCCAGACGTGGGGGTTCATACCCAGCCCCAGCCAAAAACTGCAAAAAAAAAAAAAAATTTAATACAAGTCCCAACACATAAGTGGTACTAAATTATTGGTAGATACTAATAATTATTATCCTATTATATGAAATTCATTAACACTAACAATGTCTTATAATCTTATTTCTGTGCATGTGAAAAACAGACACAGTGAAGAAAAAAGGAATAAAACAATGTGATGGTTAATCTTATGTGTCAGTTTGGCTAGGCTATTATAACCAGATATTTAATCAAAAATGAATTTAGGTGTTGCTATAAAGCTATTTATAGATGTGGTTAATATCTACAATCAGTTAACTTCAAGTAAAGATATAATATGGGTGAGTATTCACTAAGTTGAAAACCTTAAGAGCAAACACTAAAGTTTCTCAGAGAAGAAATTCTGCCTTAAGACTTTATCGACTCCTGCCAAGTCTCCAGCCTACCGCCTGCTCTACAGATTTCGGACTTGCCAAGCCCCACACAATCAAGCAAGCCAATTTCTTAAAATACATCTCTGCACACACATAGCCCTCCTATTGGCTCTGTTTCTCTAGTGAACCTGAACAGAGACCAACAGAAATACACAGACCAACAGAAATAAAGACAAAGAGAAATAAAGAGAAAAGGAGAAAGAGAGAAAAACAAATCAGGTGGAACTACTAAAAGAGCTTAGGTCAGGTCTCTGTATAATCACTTCATGATTAATGGAAATGCTCACAGCACTGCCCTCTGAAGTCAACCAACATTCAGAGAACTTTAAAAGCAGCATTCCATTACATTGTTTGGAGTGTGATTGTAATGTCATATAATACACGTTGATTTTACTTGTATCAATTTGCCACTAAGTATTTGCTTGTTTGAAAGCATACTGGGCATCAAAATTACATTAAGACATAATTAGAACTACATTTTTAAGTAGTGGTTTCTCATAAATCCAGAACTACCTTGCAATTCAGGCTTGTTCTTTCTTTTACTTAAAGATAGGCAAAAATATTCATCATTAAAATAAACTCATGAAGAATCTAGATTTTCAAGGAGAGGCAAAAAAATTCTGGCAATAGTACAAAAGTACAAAATAGTACAATAGTACAAAAATACACTCATTTGTTTCTATGACACTTACTTGACCATTAAATTAGTCCTGGAATAATTTGCAAACTCTTTTTCACCTAAATGCAGTTTTTAACCCTCTCTCTACTTACTCAAGTTTCTCTTAAGGTCAAGACACCACAGATGGGAGAATTTTAAGGATCTCTTACTTAAATTATTTTCTTCAGGGGTCAACATCCTTTTAATTTTATAGGAACTATATTTGGTTGGCCTACAGTTGCAATAGAAATAGATATCCTATGGATTTAATTCAGTTATTCCTAGGCCAAGAGATTCCTTTACTGTATTTTTCTTTCATGTGGAAACTATTTTAGTGAACTGAGTATTTACTTTAATGAATGTTACTTCCAATACTCCAACCAAACTCCAGAAACAATAAATAAACCACCAATTCATAAGTCTTTACTATAAGCCACACAATCTTCTAAGTGTTTTCATTTATTAACTCATTATCCTCACTGTACATAGTACATAGTAAAGTTGAGAAACTTACCCATGGTCAGATAGTTAACAAGGAGGCAGACACCCAAAACTTGTACTCTTTCTTCACTATCCTCCCTGCTGCATCCAATCTACCAGGCATTCAGCCCCTAACTACACAGAGTAACACAGACCCATTTCATTTTCTAGAAATAAATTTAAGAAAATGACACTCACTAGTGGTTTATAATGCTGTAAAGAAGGGCAAAGTCATCATTTGGTTTTTAAAGTGCTAAAGAAAGCTGTTAGTGATCTCATTTCACTCAAGTTTCCCTGTTCAGCCAACTGATTAAGCTGCATTTATCACCAGTGTTAATAGTCTTATGAAATGGGAAAAGAATTTACATCAAAGTTCATCAAGATATCACCAACTAAAGGGTTGCTGCCACAGATACTTTTATAGTTAGGAGGTAAAAGAGAGAAGACAAGAGGCAAAGCACCTACCACCTAACTGGCACACAAGTGATCCACAAAGAATGCCATTTTCTAGACCAGGGGTCCTCAAACTTTTTAAATAGGGGGCCAGTTCACTGTCCCTCAGACCATTGGAAGGCCGGACTGCAGGCCTCAGGATGAGTTGGCTGCGAAGCAGGACAGGTAGCGGAGGCAAAAACACTTGGAGAGCCAGATAAATGTCCTAGGTGGGCTGCATGTGGCCCACAGGCCATAGTTTGAGGAAATCTGTTCTAGACAATCCCCAAACTGAATGGCTGGCTTAATTGTCCATTTTGATGGGACTTAGCAAATCAAAAAAGTGCTAAAAATCTATTAGCTAAAACCTACCAAAAGGGTGGCACCTGTGGCTCAAAGGAAAGGCACTGGCCCCATATGCTGGAGGTGGTGGGTTCAAACCCAGCCCTGGCCAAAAACTGCAGGGGGGAAAAAAATCCACTATTCTAGGTACTACAAACTTGCCCAGAAGTACTAGATTTGGGGCAACTATGAAGCTCTCATTCAGTTTTAATTACTAGCACCTCCCCCTTTTCTCCAATGTTTTTGCCAATTATAACAGACTGCAAAGTATGCCATCTAATAGCCTCTTCTTACATCAATATTTGATTGCTTTCCATGTAAAACATGCTATTAAGTTAATCAAAAATTGACTCGCACCACAAACACCTTTTAAATAGGTCAAATTAAGATAAAAGTCCATGCTCTTTGCCTCTATGGAACTTGAACACTAAACCAGACATTAATGTCACCATGCAGATTAAATGTCATTAAAGGCAATTTGTCACCTACACACATTTATCTCAATCTAATGATTAGCTAAAGGTCAGAGAGATAAACCTGTGTATTTGAACACACATTTCCTCTCCTAAAGGAGATTCGAAGCAATGCTGAAGCCTGTATGCAAATTTGGCTTTTATCGTCTTGAATAAACATGCAAATTTGGAAAAATTTGATAGAGTTAAATACAGGCAGGGGATAGTTGCCCAAGAAAGGCTGACTGAGGAGCAGCAGGAAAGAGGAGGTGCTGCACAGGTTTTATGTTCTAGGTATCACAGCTTTTTATGAAACCATTGTTCTTATTTATTAGCTATTTCTACCCTTTCCACATTATTTTACTACAGTCAATATGTGAAGCATATGCCACTATCTGAATGTTGCAGCCTAGAAAACACACAGAGAAAAGCTTCAGGAGCAACAAATTCAGGATGCCCAATTTGGAATAGTGGGCAGAGCCTTCTCAACCCAGCTAGAAATAACCTCTTCTCCTTTGCTGCTCCACCTTCCATCCCATCTGGTGTTACACTTCTCAGAAATAACCTTCTAGTTAAAAACAGTCAGATAATATAGACAGATTAATTTCGATAAAGTTAAAATCTAGATAATTACAAAAAAGTACAAGTGGAAAAGCTTAAGAGAAGATAGGAAAAGGACCTAAAGCATCTTCTACTGGGAAAAAATTCTGAAAGTGGGGCAGTGAGTACAAGAGGAAAGTGAAGTAGGGAACTAGCTGTGCGAATTCTGGCTCAGAGATTGTTTTTGGACTCTATCCCTCCTGGAACACTCAAGATTCCCTCAATAATAAGAAAAAAATCTACCCCATTGTGCAACATACTATAATGATGAGCCAAACACAGTCACTGCCCTCATGAACTGAAAGTATCTCTCCTAGGAAAGCTAACAAAAACAGGTAATTGCAAAAGAATGTTTTAACTGCTAACTTTGAGCAGGCCCCAGAGGGCCAATCTTAAGAGATGCCTTTGCCTTATATATAGATGTAGGTGAGAAGATGGGGTGAAGTTTCTTCAAGATGAAATTCTATAATATCAATTTGTTGATATGACATTATACTAAATGACTTTCTAAAACAAGTTTTGGTGTCAGTTTGGGGAAAGGTGGGTAGCAGAAAGCTGATGAAAGTCCTATCGAGAGAAATGGAATCTCAGGTATGCACTATGTCCTATGTATCAACATGTCCCTGTGGTTGGTAAATAGTAGCCATTCAACAAATATTTATGGAAATAACTGTTCCACAGTCAAGTCATATCAATATTCTCTTCTATTTTTCTCCCCTATTGTTGTGGACATATCTAGATTTAAGAGCTCTGGTCCAGATGTGACAAAATAGTGGATGAAAACTAGCATTAGAACTAGTAATGGGATTGCATTTAGTATTCCCTATAAACCATGTGAAATCACATATGAAATTTCTCTTAAAAAGAAACAAATCAGGCTCGGTGCCTGTAGCTCAAGTGGCTAAGGCACCATCCAAATACACCAGAGCTGGCGGGTTTGAATCCAGCCTGGGCCTGCCAAACAAAAAGTGACAACTATAACCAAAAAGTAGCTGGGCGTTGTGGCGGGCACCTGTAATCCTAGCTACTTGGGAGGCTGAGGCAAGAGAATCACTTAAGCCAGGAGTTGGAGGCTGGTGTGAGCTGTGATGCCATAGTACTCTACCCAGAGTGACAGCTTGAGACTCTTGTCTCAAAAAAAAAAAAAAAAAAAAAAAGGTACAAATCAATTGATACCAACAATATTAGCTAAAATTCAATAAACACTCATATATGCATATTACTATTCTAAGAGCTTGATTTTCATTAAGTCATTTAATTGTTTCAACAGCTCTACAAGGTAAGTGGTATGATTTAGGTCAGAGAAATGGTAAATAAACTGATGAAGGTAACAGAGCTGGTTTTAGGGCCAAAGCTCCTGCTTCAGAACCTGTGTTTGATCCTCCACATTATATTGCCAACTGCAACCCTATATAAGTATTACTTACCCATCAATGGAAACAAATTAAATGGACTTCGACAAACTGGTGTATAATAAGAAAGAGGAGGACAACCACAAAAATTATTTTTAAAGTAAATTTTAAGATATTCTTTCTCCTCTATAAGCAATTCACCAAGGTAGATCACAGGTAAATCTTGTTTTATATTAGCTTATAACATACTACAACTTAAGTCAGATTTATTGAGTACATTTGCTATCTATAAGGAACTGGCTATGAATAGTTATTTAGTAAAGATACCTTTTGCAGAGAAAAGCATCAATGACATGGAGAAGAGTACTGAACAGAAATCAAATTAGCTAGGTTTCAGCTTCAGATTAGCTACAGTAAATTACCTTAATCTAGTTATATCATCTTATTGCTCTTGGCTTCCTAGTCTCCTCATTTGCAAAATCAAGAATTTTACGTTGGTCATGGTGTGGTTTTGTAAAATCCAGATGTTCATTGATTTTAAAAATGACTGATCCATCTGCATTGTATTATACTGATATATGTGTATTCATTTCTACAGTAGAACTTGGCAAATAAAAGAAAATGTAAAGATGGTAGTTAAATTTTTTTTAAAAAGAATACTATACCAATAAACTTCATGTACAAGGAATGAAGGAGACTTAAAAAAAAATACAAAAAACTATTTTCAGATATGCCAACTAAACTGGAGAAGTAATTTGCATTTCTTTGAGAAGCTTAATGATGGTTTGATTCTAAAAGGCTGTATGAAACAGAGACCAAAGAACTGAAAATGAGTATTTAAAGGAAAAAAAAAAACCAACCAAAACCAAACATAAATTTGTTTCTCAATCTTCCTTTAGGACTCTCAAGATGAGTTCTCAAAAGTCAACTAATCCATCCTTGCTTCGACTTATTTCATAATTGTTCATTCTTTCAAATATTTTAAAATGTGATCAGTTAGATATGTTTAAACAAATACACAAATATACTTGAGAGTGAAAACTATCACAATATAATTGAGTGTTTTTGATTTTAATTCTAAAGACTACATTCCTATAGGCATTTTGCAGAGATGGACAGTTTGACTATATTGGGAAAAAAAGAAAATACTTGTGTCTGAATAGACAGTCTTCTTTGGATGAAGAGGCCACAACAGCATGTCAGCCCTGTGGGAGATGCTCCAGCTGATCTCCTGCAGGGCAGGGAGCCAGTTCTAAGCCTGTACATAGGAATTCTTGTTTGCACAAGTCACAGGCACTCATCCTTTCATGAAATGACAGCACAAAGCTCAGAGGAGTACTGCTCTGCCCTGCAGCTGTGGCCAAGACTACAATGTTTAAAGGTTACAGTGATTAAGGACTGTGATTAATTTAGTCTCAGCAAAATCAATTCCACTCAACCACAAATCTCTAATTTACATAGCAGAGCAAGCTAAACTTGGTCCTGATCAATATACTCTGAAATTCACAATATTCTCCTACCCTCCCATTCATAACCTCTTCCCCCCTCCCAACCCCCCCAAAAAAGGTATATTGTGGGGAAAATACACAGAAAAAACACAGAAAAATGTATATTTACTTTGGCAAAGTTAATATGATCTTTTATTTGGCTAAATATTATTTCACTCCTTGATAAGGTTATGCTGCAAGTGATGAACATTTTTAAACTTTAATTTTTTTTTTTTTTTTTTTTTTGAGACGGAGCCTCAAGCTATCCCCCTGGGTAGAGTGCCATGGCATCACAGCTCACAGCAACCTCCAACTCCTGGGCTCAAGCGAGTCTCCTGCCTCCACCTCCCAAGTAGCTGGGACCAC
>CAUYQV010148349.1:0-21021 GCA_963574575.1 Galagoides demidoff | reverse complement strand
CGCCTGTGGTCCCAGCTACTTGGGAGGCAGAGGCAGGAGACTCGCTTGAGCCCAGGAGTTGGAGGTTGCTATGAGCTGTGATGCCATGGCACTCTACCCAGGGGGATAGCTTGAGGCTCCATCTCAAAAAAAAAAAAAATCCCAGATGAGCCCATAGAAGAGGTGGTAGGAAGAAGGCTAAGTTAGATTGCCATGATTCTTATTCATATGCAGGTTGTGGATAACGATTCACTCAGCTATTGAAAGAACATATCTAAATATGTGTGCTTAAAAGTTAAGAAAATTACCCCATGTGCAATGCACTCCTGTACACAGTGTGTACCACATTTTTGGCCTGAACTTTCAGGGAAAAAAGAATCTTTTAATTTTTTAAACCAAATTTTTACTTGTTCATATTTATGTACTGGTTTTTAATGTTATAAAGGGATTTTAGCATTGATTTTTAACATATTATGGTACAAGAAATTTCAGGTAACAAATAATTACAAAACACCAGAATACATAGAAGGTACACAAAATTTTATGTACCAGTAACAAGCAATACCACCCATGTATAATGCACATCCTTATTTTTTCCTTCAAAAATCTAGGCAAAAAATGTAGATTCTACACAGCAAATATGGTAGACTTGGCATTTCCCAATGGGCTCATGGTAGAAAGGAGGGAAGAGCCTCTCCCATTCCTGATTGGAGTTGCAAAGTGACTTCCACATATAGGCTTGAGTCAAGAGCTCTTGGTCACCTTGGTAATACTGAGTTAGATGCCTACAGCTGCAGAAAAAAGACCCAAACTTTCAGGAAAATGTTACTTCATCCAACAATTCAGCTGGGGCAGAAGTTCTAAAAGAAGAGCAGTTGGCATAAACCCAATCTTTTATCCATTAAATCTCCAACTCTGGGGAAAAAACTGGAGACAATCCAACAAGCAGCATAGGATACAACTGGCCAACCAGAACCAGCAGGCAAAAAGGGCAAATAATCCACTGACTGATAACTTGGCACTTTAGGGAACAACCTACCTTATCTACTATTTAACAATAGTCTGTATGCTGAAAGTGGTATTTATTCATAAATTTGATAGTATTCACACAAATAATATGAACGTGCCCAAGAGTGATGAAACATATTTTGTGAATTTAAGCTTTGGATAGATATTTAAACTTTGAACAGACTTTTATGAGATTTTTTTTTCTTACTCAAGTCATTTGTTCGGAATTGCAAATTAAATTATGATTCACCCGTCTTACTGTTTTCAGTTTTATAGATAGCATTGTGAAGAACAAGTGATTAAATACGACTTTTAGATGCAGAGGCTCTTTTAGTGTTTATTAAAACCTTGAGTTTGAAGAGACATTCAAATTTCTTATCACTATAATGTGGTTTAAGATTTGCTGCTGTGGAGCATTTTTATAAAAAGAAAAGAAAAATGGCTCCCTATCTTGACGTCAGTCAAGATTTCTCAGTTTTTAGACTTTCTGCTTTCTATATTTCATAGTAACATAAGCCAAATCACAGTGACAGCCACAGAGGCGGGTAGTGAGGAAACTTCCTTTCAATGTGTCTTTGACTTTCGAGTGCAGAGACAACAGACGCCTGACAGTGTAACAGAAGTGAAGGAACCCAAGTCTTGTGATTGTAAATTGTGATTCTTATGACTGTAGTTTCAATAGACTGTGGACACCTTTTAAAAATGTCTACCTTGGTTCTCATAAACTCCTCCCAGGAGGAGTAACTGGGATGGACCCCAAGTCAACTTTCCAGGACAATGGCACTGTTTTCCCAGCCACAAACTCTCTTGGTAGGCTGAACATCCTCTTCCCAATCTACAGAACAGGAAGAATTAGTTAAAAGGCACAGAACAAGTGGGGGAGATACAGAGACAAGAGAGATGAGAGGATGTAGACAGCTCTCCTGTTCCTAGACTCAATTTTTCTCTCTTTGAGAGTCATTGGCACTTTTATCTTTAGTTTCGAGGATATATTTCTACATTCTGTGATACATTCCCCCTTTCTATGCAAATTGCCTTTAATTTGGTACTTTGAAATAAAATCCCTCATGGAACAAGTCCATGACTCATTCCCTCCAATTCCATTGTAGGACTGGGACGGCAGAAACATATCATTTTCATTCCACTAATATTTATGGAGCACCCAGTTCTGCTGTTGGAGCCTAGAATACAACAGTGAACAATGGAGCTAGCTTGCTGCCATTGGGTAAGCTACTACAGATGGCGGGTGGGGCAGGAGAGAGCTCTCTGGGAAGGAGATATTTGAGCAGAAACCAGAAGGAGCCAGTGGAATTGGCATCACTGGGGGCAGAAGCAATAATACATACAAAGGCTCTGGGGTGGGGATTGCTCAGCATTTGAAGAACAGAAGCTGGAGTGCTGAGGGTGGAGTGAGAAAGAAAAGGAGGGAGGGAGTGGGGGTGGACAGGAAGCCGGGAGCTGTGTCACGTAGGGCCTTAGATCTGGAGTTTAGTGTGCTGGAAAGTAGGACTTGGAGAAGGATAGAGCCAATGTCCAATTAATGTTTCAAAGGAACATTCTGGCAGGGGTGTAGAGAATTATTGCAGTGGGAATGGGCAGAGGGAAAGCGGGATGGAAGAAGAAAGACCAGACGGGCTGCTCTTGAGGGACCCAGGGGACACACAAGCAGGATCTCATGAAGGTGACAGTGGCAAAGGAAGAAGGAAGTAGGCGGATCCAGGATGGCTTCCAAAAATAGAGCTCACAGGATTTGCCATGGGTTGGCTGTGCTGTTTGAGAGAAAAAAAAAAGGACTTGAGAATGACTCCAAGAATTTTGAATTTTGGCCCAAGTAACTGGCAAGATGCAATTGCCATTTACTGCAAATGGGAAAAGCTTGGAGAGAAGCAGTTTGGTAAGGACAACAAAGAATTATATTTTTCACATACAAATATGAAAGTTGGTTTTAGGGATCTAAGTGAAGACATCAAAGAAACTATTGGATATACCAGCTCCAGCCTGGGAACAGAATAGATTTGGAGAGTCTACACCTCAGCAACTCAATAGCCCTTACTATCACTAGACTAATTAAGTCACCTAGAAAGTGTGTTTAGACAGGTAAGGGGTGCAAGGACTGAGTCTGGGTATTCTAATATGTAAAATATGAATGAAGAGAAACATCCTATAAAGTGAACTAAGTAGAAAGGACCTCATATGAGGTGGGTAGAAGACTAGAGAATGCACCATCCTACATTGTCAAGGAGAGAGAAATCAGTGGTGTCTCATGGAGCTGGGAAGCTGATGGAGTAAGACTAGAGACTGTCAACCTTGGACTTGGAAGGTTGGTGGTTGGAACAAAAGCCTGGTTGGAGACAAAGAGAAGTTTGAATAAAGTACAAAAACAGGCCAATCTAAACATTGCTGAAGGATGCATCTCTGGTAAATTCTCATGATATATAAGGCAGGTGAATGTTAAATATGAGATTTATCAGAATATTTATCTGGCAGGGGGAAGCAGGTGGATTGAGGCATCACGGAGGGGACCCGTGACTGGCAACACGCCACCCAGTGTGGAGCGTGTGCAGGTGCTCACTTTCTTGTTATTCTTCATGACTTTTCCCTTGCACAGATGCTGTAGACCATCTCTCAATGTCTTTCAAAATCATTACCAAATAAAATAAAGTGAATGGGAAGCTAAGGTGGTTCTCATAACATGATAATCTTAAATTTGGGGGCAGGATCACAGACATCATTTTCATTACAAGTCTTCATAAAAAATACATGTTGCATCTAATCTTTTCTAAGTACAAAATAAATCATAACAAAAATGAAATAGGGCACCAGGAAGTAAAGACACATAATCCTCAAGTATACAACACTCTTCAAGAACTTTGGTGTGAAAGGGAGCAGGGACCTTGGCAGTGACCAAAGGTGGAGGTGGCATGAAGAGTGATTGCTATAAAGATGGCGTGTCCACATGTAGAAGGGAGAGTCAGGGGAGAAAATAGGACAATATAAGAGGGTGACGTTAATGTGGGGAGAGGACGGAGCTGACTCCACACTGTTGCCATCGGCCTTAGAGCTGAGCCCCTTCACCCCCACCCCAAAAGGAAGAGGCACAGACAAAAGCACCATGAGCAGGTGACGGTTTCTCTCGGCACCCAGGATTGATTGCTCTGTACACATGTTAAGGGGTGCTCAGCTTCAGCTGCATGCTGAAATGCAATGGAAACTTCGAGAAACGCCAATGCCTTGATCCTAACTCAAACCTGGGAACAGAACTTTGGCATCAGTATTATTTAAAATCTTCCCAGGAAGTTGTAATGTGCACACAGGGTTGAGAAATAAAGTTCTAGCTCCTGGAAATGAATTGAATGAATAAAATAAGAGAGAGAATTTTGGTAGTGAAAATGATTCTGTCGTACTTTGATATAGCAATGTGAGCAGGAACCCGGGATCTGAATAGCTGTCTAGGGAATGGCCTTAGTCTCGAGCTAAGCTCCACCCCAATATGTCTGTAAATTCTCTTCTCTCTGTTCATCTTCTACTCCCAAGTCTGTTAGCCATAACATTTCATTAGCATTCCTGGAACACTTTCTTTCGACAGAATATTTTCCCATGTGGAAGGGAAACATAGACTATCATACTCACAGGAGGAGAGTAAAGCTCATGGGAAAGAGAAGCAAATGGTTTCCTTGGCCGATGCAATGGTCAAAGTTAGTGCATGCTTCATTTTCAGAGTTTCTCCGACCACTGAGCCTCGCCTCTCTCCCTCTCCCCTCTCTTTCCTGCAGTGTCTCTTAAAGACTAATGTAACACTTAGAACTGGGGGAATCCTTGGGAATATCTACACAGATTGTTTTCAGTCTTTTGCTTTTTCATTTAAGCCCCATAACATTGTATCTAAGCAATACTGCATGTCAACAGGAGAGCCTACAACATAGCTTCTCAAGGGGAAGCAGAGTTGGGGCCTGAAGCTCAGCCCTTCCTCCTTACCTTTCTCTCTGCAGGGGGTCCTGGAGAGCAGGTGGTGTGGAAACCTAGGATCCTAGAGCACAGCCCCAAAACAGTACAGATCTCTAACTTGCAGATGAAGAAGTTGGGGTAAGAGAGATGGGCGGGTCTTGCTTAAAGACAATCGGTGAACAAACCAAGTCAGCAGGTGCTCCCAGGTTCCCAGCACCTGGGCCTTTTACCTTATCAGACCGTCTGTGTCCTTCATGAGATGCTCTTACCTCTCTGGCTGAAATAAAACCATTTAAACTGCGATGAAAAGACTCCTCTGGATCTAATGTATAGCTTACTAAATATGGTCCTGGAATTAGCTTTCCAGAGTTAACAAATAAAATATACAGGACACCAGTTAAATTTAAATTTCAGATAAACAAGAAAAAAAAGTTTTGGTACAAATATGTCCCTTGCAGTACTGGGGATACAGTTACATGTTCAAAGTGTTTCATCATCTACCTGAACTTCAAATTTAACTGGGCATCCTGTATTTTATCCAGCTCCCTTACTTGGACTTGATCTGCAGAACACTGTTAATTCTACCACATTCTTATTAACTGAGTTGATAGTACAAATCATTTCAACCCTTCTTTTCTTTAGCAGGGGGATTATTAGAAGAGAATTAAGCAAGCACCGTGAAGAAAAGCATATGTGGCTTGCTTCCTCCCTAACTTCTGCTGGAAACCAATATGGCGTCTTCCACATGGAGCCTGTTTTCTGGCCATGGCAGATACATCAAATCTTTTCTAAGGTTCTTAACAATTCCATGGAACACCAATGTGTGCAGGAATTCATGGATAAGAAGCTGCCAGGAATAATAGAAAGGATTAGAGACACAAAATAAGAAATTAAGATTCAGGCATCCTCAAACTACGGCTTGTGGGCCACATGCAGCCCGCCTAGGACATTTATCCAGCCTGCCGGGTGTTTTTGCCACGGCTGCCTATCCTGCTTAGCAGCCAACCCATCCCAGGGCCTGCAGTCCAGCTTTCCAACGGTCCGAGGGACAGTGAATTGGCCCCCTGTTTAAAAAGTTTGAGGACCCCAGTAAAGCATAGGTGGAGGTACAGATGAAATTGATCTCTAAATTCTCTCCAAAGTCCGGGCTCAATACCCAGGGGTTCTTATCAACAATGAAGTTGTTGAGCCAAAAGCTGAACAAATTGCCAAGTACAAAGAGCTTGTAGCCAAGACATCACCTTGGGAGAATATAAAGGTTGCTTGGCAAGGTAGACAGCATCAGAATAACAAAATAGACCAAGGGAGAAAAAAGAGCTTCCAAAGTAGAAATTTACTCATATGATTCAGATGCTATATTATGTGAAAAACGTCCCAGCTACCTTGAAATTCTTCTATGGTCTCTTAGGTGCCAATGCTAAGATTCTTGTTACTCTTGTGTTTGTCAGTGGCTGGGACAAGCTGTGGGAAAAGTATAGACCCCGCCTACCCCGGGATGGCCTCTACCTGTACATCACATCATCTCACCTCACTCAGTTGCAGAACAGCCTGGGGTTGAAGTATGATTGTTATGTCCTTCTGTCAACCATGGACATATCTGTTTTGTTGATGGCAGTGAAAATGGAGACCTGCTTTTGAATTTTTGACTGAAACTTGCAACGTCTGCACAACCACACCACCTGATCTCAAAGCAGAAGTCCTGAAAGATCCTACAGGAGCCTAAATTTACTGTTAAGAAAGAGGGGCAACTTCTTTTTAATAATACTCTTGAGTTTCATAGCAGTGGAGGCATACCTGTCAATTATTTAAGAGTATCTTCAAAAATTAAATGTTGAACAATGTTGATCATTCATTTTCATATTAAAATTAAAAATAAATCTCAGGAAAAAAAAAATATATATATATGACCTATCAAGCAATGGTAAGTTAAACCAGGGTCGAGAAACCATGTTCTAACCACTTAAAATGCATTGAACAAATAAAACAATAAATAATATTTCAGCAGTGAATGGGTCTATCATATTTTAATATAGCAAAGCATTCAATCATTCTTCTAACCATAAAATCCTAAGGTCTTTGTACCTTCTCAAGGAAGAAAAGTAAATTTTAAATTTGTGATTATTTCCTCCAAGACAGGATTCATTCTATTTTCCTCACACCACAACAAAAGTCTGATTCCTTCTGAGACTTGCTATTGGCTTCAGATTAGTCAGACACTGTAGAAGATCTTTACTTTATCTTGCTACACTTACATCATCCCACGACAATGTCCTAAGAAAGCCAAAGGGAGATTTTAGGCTGTCATTTGGAGAAGATGAATCCCCTTCATTGGTGCTTTTGGGAATTTAAAATGTCCTTCAGATCTTAATAGTGTTACCAAGAATTCAGATCCAGTTCATTTTGCCTAGAATTAAAAGAACTTAGAAAGAAAAATCCATTTTGGCTCTGGGCAGATTGGCTCCATAACTTGCCCACCTACGTGTACACATCACTCTCTTAGAATCAGCTCCAGCCTGGAATATCAAGAAAGAAAGGCTCACAAACAAGGATCTAGGAAGACACACTTCTGAGAAGAAAAAAGTGGGTGAGAAATAAATCATTTCATCTGTAATCCACAGATAACCTCAAACATTACATGTTAGTAGCTTTAAATTGCCCTTTCCATATTGGTTGTCAAAGCAAATATACAAAAAGATCATGCAATGAATCCATTTTTACTCTTTCACTCTGTAGCCTCAAACTCCTGTGCTCAAACGATCCTCCTGCATCAGCCTCCCAAACAGCTGGGACTACGGGTGTGTGCCACCACACGTGACTAACTATTTTTATTTTTATTTTTTAATTTTATTTTAGAGAGGGGGTCATGCTATGTTGCCCAAGCTGATCTTAAACTCCTGGCCTCAAGTGAACCTCCCCAGGGAGGAATTTCTGGGGAAGAAGTCCATGGCCAACAGGAGTAGGTCAGCAAGGCAGGGGCAGGGAGGGAACAGAGAACTGGATAATCCACACGCATCCTGTTTAGCGCTTTAAAAATAAAGAGTTGATTATGTGCTTTTGGAGAAAGCAAGAGAGAAAAGAAGGCAGAAGGCAGTATAAAAAGGAAATTATAGAGAAGGAATAGAAAATCTCTCTGAACGGTTACCTGCACATAAAATATTTAACAGACACTGTAGGTGTGTACAAAGGAATTGGCAAAATGTTCCAGAACAAGCAAGCAGGAATGTACTGCAGCCCTTCATTGCGGCCCAGGGGGGCCCTGCCCACCTGTCAGGCTGGGAGCTGAAGCAAGATAATTGTCTTTGAGCTCTGCTGAGAAGGGACCTGATGGAAAAAACAACAAATTAACAGTCCCTGGCACCTGGATTCCCGCTGGCAGGCTGCTGGGGATTAGGAAATCGCTGAGCTGGTTGTGTGCTGAATCTCACTGGGCTTTCTTCTGTAAGAATGTGGAGAACAAGCCACTCCATAGCAGACCTAGTTCCCAGCAAGCAAAGCGGGGCCAAGGGGACCAGGTATGACGTGTTCTTGGAGGGGCAACTTCCACCCTTGTGGGTGAAGGCCGGTAGATCCTGGTGCTCCATGACACATTTCCAGCTACTTCATCCTGAGCCATTGCATCAGTGATCACTTATTAACCAGACCGTGTTGGTAAAAGATGTGTGTTTTATTTTTTTTTTTTTTTGAGACAGAGCCTCAAGCTATCCCCCTGGGTAGAGTGCCATGGCATCACAGCTCATAGCAACCTCCAACTCCTGGGCTCAAGCCAGTCTCCTGCCTCCGCCTCCCAAGCAGCTGGGACCACAGGTGCCCGCCACAACGCCCGGCCATTTTTTGGTTGCAGCCGTCATTGTTGTTTGGCGGGCCCAGGCTGGGGATTCGAACCCACCACCTTAGGTGTACGTGGCTGGCGCCTTAGCTGATTGAGCCACAGGCACCGAGCCAAGATATATGTTTTAGAGACCTAGTGGGCACACTGCATTGACAGCAGTTTCGTGTGGTCGTGTTACCATCTCCTGGTTATCCTTCTGCGGCTTTTCATTGTCTGGATGGTTTCTTCTTTGTTATCTGTCTCTCCCTTGAGACTTAAGCATGGACCTTGGTGTCTGGTGCACAATGAATACTCAATGAATGAGTACTCCCAGGTATCGCCATCTTTAAGATGCCACCTTCCCCAGAGTCCTGGAAATTTTATAGATCAGTATGAATTCTATATCTGAACATACATTTTGGCAAATACCAGGTTGATAATAAGAAATATATATTTGAAGGCCAGGCGCAGTGGCTCACACACCTGTAATCCCAGCACTCTGGGAGGCTGAGGCATGTGGATCCCTTGAGCTCAAGAGTTAGAGACCAGCCTGAGCCAGAGTGAGACCTTGTCTCTAAAAATAGCCAGGCGCCATGGTAGGCACCTCTAGTCCCAGCTACTGAGGAGGCTGAGGCAAGAGAATCACTTGAGCCCAAGAGTTTGAGGTTGCTGTGAGCTATGATGCCATGACACTCTACCAAAGGTGACAAAGTGAGACTCTGTCTAAAAAATAAATAAATAAATAAATAAATAAATATATAGTTAGTCTTTATCTCTGGTTCATGGCATAGACCTTCTAGAACCCTTAGAATTTCCTGAGTGATGGAAGTGAGAAGAGAGTCTTTTGTTATTCGCAACAAGTCCCTTCCAGTCCTGAGTTTATGCTAAGGAGGTGACTCTTGAAGGGCCCCCAGATAGCTTCAGGGTAGAGCTGGTGGCCAGAGGAACCAACCATGATTGGAAAGTTGGCGCTTCCATCCCCACTCCCAACCTTCAGTGAGGAGAGAGGGACGAGGGATTGAGTTCAATCACCAATGGCCAATGATTCAATAAATGATGCCCAAGCAGTGGAACCTCCATGAAGCTGCTAAATAGCAGGATTAGGGAGCTTCTGGGACAGAGGTGCTGGGAGGGTGTCTAGCACCCCTCCCCATACCTCTGCACCTCTTCCATTGTGTTATATAATAAATAGTGATGAGTAGAGTGTTCTCCTGAATTCTGGGAGCCATCCTAGCACATTATTAAACTGAGGAGGAGTCATGGGAGCTCTTGACTTTGTAATGAAATCAGATGGAAATGTGGGTAACCCAGGATCTGCTACTTACAACTGGCCTCTGAAGTGAGGACAGTCTTGCAAGACTCAGCCTTCACAGCAGTGATTTTCAACTGGCGTGCTGTGAGGGGAGCTTAGGTAAGCTACAAAAATTTTTAAAGATTATTAATTAAATTACTTTGAAAAGAATTTCAAAACACAATAAGCATATTCTTTTTTACTCTTGTTTTTTTAAATCAACATAATGTAAGTGTGGCTCGGAAGTTTAACTGTAGGTTCAAGTGCGCTAGGAGATAAAAATGGTTGAAAAATGCTGCCTTACACCTACAGACTCTGATTCCAGGTAGTTGATGGCAGAATTGAATTGAGTTGTAGGATACCCAGTTGGTGTTATAGAGTTTGTTTGTACTGGGGGAGCCTACATAGGAGTGGAATCAGAAGTGCTGTGAGTATAGACATTTCCCTTATCTGTGGCTTCGCTTTGCTTGCTATCAGTTACCTGTGGCCAATCACAGTCCAAAAATATTAGATCGAAAACTCCAGAAACAAACAATTTCTACATGTAAATCACACGACGTTCTGAGTAGCACAATGAATGCTGAGTAGAACAGTCCTGCTCCCTCCTTCCAACCCAGGATGTGATCATTCCTTTGTTCAGAGCACTCAGTGTATGTATTACCCACCGCTAGTCACTTGGCAGCCATCTCGGTTATCAGGTTGAAATACACAGTACATCTAGGATGGGTGCTATCTAAGGCTTCAGGCAATCACTGAAGGTCTTGGAACATATCTTAGGCAGATAAGGGCAAACTACTGTAAAATAGTTCAGATCAGGACATAAAGTGATCTCACACTGTAGAAATCCTAAGAAAGCAATTTTAATACATGAGAAAAGAAAATTTCAGCCTCCAAAAACTTACGAGGGATTCGTGTCTGGCACATTGAGGAAACTCATGAAAAGAGGAAAAAAAATCAAGAAATTCATTGAAATACTGGCAAAGAATATGAATTGGCCAATCATAGAACTGAAAAACTGACTAGCTAACAAGTATTTTAAGGACAAGATCATTGGCACAGTGCACTGGCTCACACCTATAATCCTAGCGCTCTGGAAGGCGGAAGTGGGAGGAGCACTTCACTTCAGGAGTTTGATATCAGCCTGAGAAAGAGTGAAAGCCTATCTCTACAAAAAAAAAAAAAAAAGAAGAAGAAGAAGAAGAAGAGGAACAGAAAAATTACCCAAGCATGGTGGTGGGTGCCTGTAATCCTACCACTTTAGGAGGCCAAGGCTGGAGGATTCCTTGAGGTCAGGAATTCAAGACAAGCCTGAGCAAAAGCAAGACCTTATCTCTACAAAAATAGAAAAAAATAGCCAGGAGTGGTGGTTTGTTCCTCCCAGCTACTCAGGAAGCTGGGCCAGGAGGATCCCTTGAGCCCAGGGGTTGGAGGTTATACTGAACTACAAGGACAACACAACACTTCAGCCAGGGCAAGAGAAGGAGACCCTCTCTCTCAAAAACAAAACAAAACAAAACGACAAGCTCATATTCACTAGAAATTAGAGGTACAAATATTAAAACAACAATGTAATGCCATTATACTCAATATTTTTATAGATGATATCAGTTTCTAGAGACATCAGAAGATCCAAGACCCCTCACACACTGCTGGACAGACTATAAATGGACATGGCCTTATAAATAGCAGTTTATAATGCTTAGTAACCATCAGAAAATTAGACTTGTGTACCACTCCATATAGCAATTTCATCCTGGGTTTGTACCTTACACAGCTTAGCACACAGCTCTGGAAAGGAAGATAAATTAAGACTTCCTAACTTCATCAGCATTATTGATGGCAGCAAAAGACAGATGCTAACCTTTGTGTCTGCCCTTGAAGAGTGGATAAGTAAAGTTACCTGCATGCAATGGAACATTTTGTAGCAGTCAGAAGAAATGAAGGAATGTAGATAGTTTGCAGACTCAAAGTTGAATGAATGAAAATGAGAAACAAAGATATATGTTTCCCAATTAAATGAAAATTATTATTAAATATATATTTTAAGTTAACAATTATTATACATTAAATGAGCAGTAGATATACTAATAACATACAAGGGGGGATTGGTACATAGGGGATTGGTTCCAGGATCCTTGTACAATCTGAGCATACTCAAGACCCACCGTTGGCCCCAGAGAATCCTCCTACAGGATTCTAAGTCCGCCCTCTGTATAAGCTTAAAGTTCCTCCAATACTATATTTTCAATCCACCCCAGGTTGAAAAATATCTGCATATGAGTAGACCTGGGCAGTTCAAACCCATGTTGTTCAAGGATCAACTCTATTTAAATGAATATTAGGTTATTTACCTAATAGGGGCAATATTTAAAGCAGTTAAATATAAGTGTGGTCTGGGCACCATCTGATCAGAATGGGCTCCTTTGGGGAGGCTGTGCCCCATGTGCCAAGCCCAGGTCAGCCTGGGCACATGTGCAAACAAACACCTAGACTGTGTACGGCAAGGACACAGGTGCAGTGCAATACAGTGAGCCTGGGCTGGGGAGGAGAAAAGAGCTCAGCTGGCAATGGGGAAGAAAGCGTTGCTTGGAGTAATGGGCATAATGGACTCACTTCCATAAAGTTAGGTCATGAAAAGGGGCAGAGCAGGAACTCCAAAAGGAACCATAATATAATATTGTTGAACAATGTACACACACAATTAGTACATATCTGTACAACCCATTTACCAAACTAAGAACAGAGTTGTCACCTGAAAATTTCTGTTGCTTTTCTGCTATTGAAAGTTACTATCGGCTCGGCGCCTGTGGCTCAATCAGCTAAGGTGCCAGCCACGTACACCTAAGGTGGCGGGTTCGAATTCCCAGCCCGGATCCGCCAAACAACAATGATGGCTGCAACCAAAAAATGGCCAGGCATTGTGGCGGGCGCCTGTGGTCCCAGCTACTTGGGAAGAGGAGGCAGGAGACTCGCTTGAGCCCAGGAGTTGGAGGTTGCTGTGAGCTGTGATGCCATGGCACTCTACCCAGGGGGACAGCTTGAGGCTCCATCTCAAAAAAAAAAAAGAAAGTGACTATCTCTATAATTTACCTCTCTAGTCTTCATCTGTTATTCAACCCAAAAATGTTTCTCTCCATCCATCCATCTACCCATCCAACAAATCCTCCGCAACCATTATGTGTCAGGAGCTATTCCAGGCACTGGAGATAGAGCAACAAAACAGAGACAAAGCCCTGGCTATTGTCTTGGAGCTGGTTTTCTAAAATATCGGGTTCAGGGTGAATACCAGGGCTCAACTGTGGAGGTGGGGATGGGGGCACTCACCTTGTAGCTAGGACCTCATGAAAGTCCCTTCTTGTGTGTAGGGTGAACTCAAATTCCCCAGCACTCACTCCAAGAATAGTCTAGTACAACTGTTCCTACTAATTGCTTGATCATTTTGTCATCATGAGTTCCTTTCCCATGGAGAATCTACTGCTCTGACATTTCTGAGGGATGCAACTGCTTTGCGGCTTTAGTGGCCAACAAACCTGGTCACCAGCTTCTTTAGTGGACAGCTTCAGTGGCCCTTAGACTGCGGCCACTTTACTTACTGCACGGCCCCTCTGAAATCAGACACCTGGTCATGAAAGGCCCTCTAGAAACTGTATCACCCGTCCAAGTCACAAGGCCTGTAGGCATGGATAATGAGATTCTCCTCTAATGGTCCTCCCAGTGACCTGCTCTTGCAGCTACCATGATGTCTTCTGTTTCCAAAATGGTGCAGTCAGTCTTATGCCGGGCTCTTGGACACTGGCCTCTGCCCGATAGCTGCAGAACTCAGTAATGTAGTGACTTGGGTGATCATTTGGTGCCATCTGGAACTCACAAGCAGTGGGGCTGCAGGCATCCTTATGCCTCATTCTTACAGTGCCCAACAGGGCAGGCCTGTAGCTGAATGTGACATGGGACTGTGTTCTGGCAGAGACACCCTGACCCTTGTTGGCCTCCTTCTTATAAGGCAGAAATGAGAGTAACCTTGTGTGGGAGGTAGATAGACCGAATTCCTCATAGGCCTTCCAACTCAAGATAAGGTCCACAGTCAGGAAAATGTCTACATGACTGTTCCTGCATGGGGAAATCAGCCGTGCAGGAGAGCTGAGACCATCAATTAGTACCTTAGACTAGAGAAGCTGAGATGTCCATCTGAGGACATGAGACGTGCCCTCCCCACCCTCCTCTCTCCTGCTTACACGTGTTATCTGGCTGCTTCAGATGTTTCATCCCCCTATGTCCCTGTTTACTCTTAGCCCAACCTTCCTGGGGGGCTGTAATCTCCCCTCTCTCATTTTTTTTTTTTTTGAGACAGAGTCTCACTGCGTTGCCCTCAGTAGAGTGCTGTAGTATCACAGCTCACAGCTACCTCCAACTATTGGGCTTAAGCAATTCTCTTGCCTCAGCCTCCCAAGTAGCTGGGACTACAAGTGCCCACCATAATGCCCAGATGTTTTTTTGTTGCTGTTGTCATTGTTTATCTGGCTTGGGCTGGTTTCAAACCCACCAGTCTCTGTATATGTGGCAGGCACTGTAACCACTGTGCTATGGGCCCTGAGCCCCCTCTCTCATTTTTAACCTTGACTGATGACTACTGACTGCTGTGCATTCTTGCATGGATACTCTCTTCCGTACACAATAAAAAGATTCCTGGAAACAGAATAGGTTGCTTCAGTGTTTTTAGGCTGCCACTTGGCACACGAAACAGTTTATGCCCTTCCAGGCGTCCAGGCTTTATGCTGTAAGATTGGTGTAAAGTCTCGTGATTTTTCCAGTGCCATCTCCCTTGCTGACCACTGTCTCAGGTTGGGGTCCACAAGATCCCCAACAACCTTGCATGGCAGAATGAACACCAGTGATTCAAGAACTAAATGGTCTGAGCTTATATACCAGCCACTTAGGTGAGAGCTAGAAAAATGCCAGCTACATTTCAAGACCTTGGGATGCCCTGATCCCCTAGAATGTTACATTTAGATGTTGCCTCTCCAGTTGAGGAAAATGGCAGCTGTGATCCTAGCTAGCTTGCCGTCATGCAGTGCAGAGCTAGCTCACGTAGCCATTCACTGGACATCTCTACCGGACTCCATTGAGAGACAAGCAGTGCACAAAATAAATAAGTACATCATGTAAGAAGACGACAAATGCTGTGAAGAAGTGTGCATCTTGGTAGGGGGTAGTGGTGGTGCCAGAATTCAAGTGGAGGGCACAGTGCTGGATTCTTTTCCATCGCTCCTATGAAGCTGGTGCCGTCACGGTAACCAACTGCATTGGTGCGTCTGCATTGCTGTACAGGAATATCTGAGGCTGGGTCGTTTATACTGAAAAGAGGTTTATTTGGCTCATGGTTCCGCAGGCCATACAAGAAGCATGGGGACAGGATTTGCATCTGGTGAGGGACTCAAGCCACTTCCACTCAGAGTGGAAGGGCCAGTGGCTGCAGAGATCACATGGCGAGAGAAAGCAAGGGACAGAAGGGAAGCAATGGTTCCTAACAACCATTCCCTGTGGGAACCAACAGAGAGAGAACTCACTCGAGCCCTTCATGAGGGATCAACCCCGAGACCCAAACACCACCCATTAGGCCCCACCTCCAACAATGAGGATCAGATTTCAACATGAGGTTTGGAGGGGACAGATACTCAAACCATAGCAATGAAGATCTTCTAATCACCGGTGAGGACCTTGACTTGGTAGCCCTTTCATATTTGTGTTTTTTCTGCAGCCTTCCACTTTGTGGGACCCTTCTTTAAATTTCCATAGCAATCTTAAATTCGTATTAATAGGCTTTATTTTTTAGATCAGTTTTAGGTTCATAGCAAAATTTGGCAGGAGGTACAGAAATTTCCCATACAGTCTCTGTCTCCACACAGGGATAATTTCTCTTGTTATCAACCTGCCCCACCGGAGAGTACATTTGTTACAACTGATAAACCTTCATTGACACATCACTACCCAGGGTCCATCATATACACTAGGGCTCACTCTTGCTGTTATACATTCTATGTATTTTGATAAAATATATGTAGTGACATATATCCATATATCCAGCATTCTTGCCTTAAAAGTCCTCTATGCTATGTCTGGTCATTCCTCTGGCAACCACTGACCTTCTCACTGTCTCACTAATCTTGCTTCTCCAGAATGTTTTATAGTTGGAATCACTATGCAGACTTTCAGATCGGCTTCCTCTGCTGAGTAATATGCACTGAAGTTTTCTATATGTCCTCTCATGGCTAAATAGCTCATCTCTTTTTAGTGCCGATTAATATTTTATTGTTTAGATGCTTCATAGTTCCTTCATCCAGTCGCCTTCTGAAGGACATCTTGGCCATTTCCATATTTTGATGATTATCAATGAATCTTCTATCAACATCTTCATGGAGACTTTTGTGTGGACATAATTTTCACCTACTTTGAGTATAAATGCAATAAGCTTTCAATTCCTTTGGCTAAACACCAGTGGGTATGATTGCTAAACAGTATGGCAAAATTATCTAGTTTTGTAAAGAGCTATAAAACGATCTTCCAAAATGGCTGTTCCCAGTTCATTGTGTTTTCGCCAAACTACTTTATTTCTGTGCCCACCCTACATTCCTCCAGCCAATTAGGCTACATGCCAGAAAGCTGGGACTCATGCTGGACTTCACCTTATCTATTTATGACAAATATTTATTGAGTGACAGCTGTGTAGCAGGTGCCGGGCTGGGCCCTGGTTACATATTTGTCGATAGAGATCTGGTCCCTTGAGTTACTGAGTTGACAAAGTGTCAAGATGGTGATGGAAACTCCTGTAGAAGGACTTACTTGATAATGCACATTTTCATGAACTCTGAAATTATTTTCTATGTTGCCACATTTTATTCTGTAATTTAATTGATAACCATTTATTTGAGGGACTTCAGAATGTATGTGACTGATACTTAATGTTTAAGATACTGTCTCAGGATACTCATTTGAATTTTTTGGTGATATATTTCAGAGTAGTGCCTGTCAATGGGGAAGTTTAGGGATCAGACTTACGTGGCAAGCTTTGCTCAGTGCTCCCCACTTACGCAGGTTTGCACACACAGAAGCACTTGTACACACACAGATACGTGTCCAAAGCCATGTTGAAAAGTAAATTTTGAAAGATATTCTGAAATACCTGGGGAGACGGCCACACATTTGCTGTTTACTTATTTATCATTGGTCACATTTCTGAACAAAGCTAAGTACTAACTCTAAAACTGCCTGTTTTATGATCCAAGGCTTTCTCAATCAGCCATGAGATAAAACCCATTCTAACTGTGAGGGTGAAGGAAGAGGGGCGGCCAGGTTCTCTGCATTTAATTTATATCAAGTTAGTAACACACTCATCTGCCTTTACGACACTTTCTGTTCTGAGTTTCAAGCAGATCTTGAAAAACTACTTATGAAAAACTTATGACCGTAGGGGACAAAAATTCTTTTCTGCCAGATATATGACTTATCAATATTTCAATGTTTTTTTCCTCTACTGCTGGCAGCAGAGTCACAAAGAAGGATGGATCCCAAGTCATTCCTTCCTGAGTTTTACTAATTTATCTCAACGTGGTGCCATTTTTAATGACCACAAGCTGTGCAGTGAAATAATGACAGACACTGGAGAGACTGCAATTGTTTCTGAAGATATGGAAAAGCCTGGAGAGAAAACTAGGTGGGTTTTTTCCATCTTTTTAATCTAGGATACAGTTCCTCTGTTATTATGGGCTGATTAAGTAGGAGAAATTTCCACAAGGCTTTGAACCGGGAGGAAAAGAAATTAGCTAAATCATTTCATTTGAGTCAGCACAGGGTCAAGTATAGGTATTAAAACAATCAGTAAGATAAGTGAGACTCTTTCCTTTGATGGCCTTTAAAAGGCCATAAAATTCACATCCCAAGGAACCACTTAATATCTGCCAGAAACAATTGGGTTTGTTGTCATGTCCAGAGCACTAAAGTTAGAAGAAGAAAGATGTCTGTCTTTGAGTTTATTGATTCATTTATAAAATACACACTTTTCTGCACGTCATTTAAATTACTAGATGATGAAAAAACATGGGCTATAAAACTTTGCTTAGTATATGAAGGCAAGATTTCCTTCTTTTTTCTTTTTCATTATTATGTGCATATAATAGTTACATGTCCTTATAGGGTACATGTGATGCTTTGATATAAGCACTCAGGGTGAATTAATCAAACCAGGGTAATTGGGGTACCCATCACCTCGGGCAGTTATCGTTTCTTTGTGTTGGAAACATTTCAGTTCCACCCTTGCAGTTACCTTAATGTATACCCCAACTTACAGTTGACTACAGTCACTACTGTGCTATCAAATACTTTCCTTCTATCTTATTGCCCATCTATATTTTTACACCCATTAACAATCCTCACTTTATTCCCCTCTCCAGGCTACCCTTCCCAGCTGGTGGTAATCATCATTCTCTCTTCTGTCTCCATAAGATCAATTTTTTTAAATAGTTACCACATGCAAGATTTGTATTTCTATACTTGGCTTAACACAATGTTCTCAGTTCCATCTGTGTTGTTGCAAATGGCAGGATTATATCCTTTTTGGCGGCTGTGTAATATTCCATCGTGTACACATACCACAATTACTTTATCTACCCATTGATAGACACTTCCGTTGATTACAAATCTTGGCTATTGTGAACATTGGAGCAATAAACACGGGAATGCAGTTATCTTTTTGACTTACTGATTTCCCCTCCTTTGGATGCATACCCAGCAGTGGGATTGCTGAGTCATAGGGTAGTTCTATTTAAGCTGGATCTTGCTAAACCAGATCATGTGAATATTCATCAACAATAAATCTAGTCTCCATTCATAGTATTTTGTCATTTCATAACCAACAAATCACAGTTTATCCATACCATGGAGTTCTACACCCCAATAAAAAGTGATGAAGCATTACTACACATAACAACCTGAATGAATCTCCAGAACACTATGTTGAGTGGGGGAAAAGCCAATTCAAGAAGTTACATACCGTATGACCTTATTTATGTAATGCTTATGAAATGACAAACTATGAATAATGCTGCTGTAGGTCTTTGTATGAATATATGAGGTCTGACAATTAAGTTCATGGTATCATCCTAGAAAACATTCTACATACCTCATTGCTGAAGGTATGTATTACTTGTCACCTTCAAAGTACTCCCCTTGGGAAGCTAAACACCAATGCCAGCACCTAGCTCAACCTTCAAAGCAATTTTGGTTGGGGCTAGGTTTGAACCCGCCACCACTGGTATATGGGTATATGGCGCCCTACTCCTTTGAGCCACAGGGGCTCCCATTTTGGAACTCAGTTTCTGGAATGGCCATCACAGCTGTCATCATGTTACCCTCAGTGTCCTAACTATCATCGAATGTCTTCCTTTCAATATTTTCTTTCAGGTAAAGAAAAAAGTCACTGGGGGCCAAATTAGGTGAGTAGGGAGGGTGTTCCAATATATTTATTTGTTTACTGGTTAAAAACTCCCTCACAGACAGTGCCGTGTGAACTGGTGCATTGTTGTGATGCAAGAGCCACGAGTTGTTGGCCAAGATTTTCAGTTAAGATTTTCCTTATTGTTTTGTTATCAATGTTTACTTGGTCAGCTATGCTTCTCACAGTCAGCTGATGATTTTGACACATAATCCAACACATTTTTGCAATTTTGACAATTGTGCTTATTACTGGCCACCCTGACCTCTCTTGATCAGTGATGCTGTCTCTCCCCTCAGAAAAACATTTAATCCATTTGTACACTGCTGTTTTATTCATGGCATTATCTCCATAAACTTGGACTAGCATGTCCTGACTTCACTTACACTCTTGGCAAGTTAATAAGAAATTTAGGAATGTTTCTTCCTCAAAATGGCACCAAAACCCCCCACCCAATAATAATAATAATAATAAAAGCACTCACAGAACTGTGAAACACAGAAACACCAAAACACCAAGGTCATGAAGCCTCACTGAGCTGTCGTACCATGTGCTAATGTAACAGTGGCAAGTTTACAGATTTAATTGTCAGACATGTTTTCAGTTCTTTGAGGTGTAAACCTAGGAATGAAATTGCTGGGGGCATATGTAACTCTGTGTTTAAATTCTTAAGGAACTGCCAAACTATTTTCCAAGTTGCTGTACTATTGAAATTCTTTTTTTCATTTTATATCAAAGAATATTCTAATTCTTCTCTTTAGAAACTACAAAGACTAGCCATGATTTGGAAATGAGACTGTAACAAACAACGGCCAAAGAAGAATCATCCATTCTACACCTTCTGCTTTGCCTGGTAACTCGGAAATATAATGTTATCAGCTATGATTGTGGTTGCTTGTCACCTCACATTATTTTTATCCTTGTATTCACCATGGTCTACTTTCCCTTCCACATAAATTAGAGACCCCAAATCACATACTGATGTGTGACATCAGAGGCCGGGCTGCAATACCGAGGTTTGCACCATGTTTTCTCTTGACTGATATCACCCATGTGGTATACTTTGCTGTCCCTTGATGACCACATCTCATTTGTTGCTACAGAAAACATTGTGACTGGATTCTTCTTCCTTCCACCTGTCTCATTACTTGACTCACTTGCCTGAGTAATGAACAGAGCAGGACTCAAGGATCTTTCAAGAACCAAACTGGTAGCTGTTTCAGTCTCCTGTCTTACAAACTGATGAAGCATCTGTAACACAGGTCTTCAGTTGGGGCTTCTGTGTTCTTCTCTTAACAATCTCATCTTTATTATTATTTTTTTTTTGGTGTGGTACAACATTTATTTTTTTTTATTTTTATAATCTTTTTTTTATTAGATCATAATTGTGTACATTAATTCTATCATAGGATACAGTGTGTTGCTTCCATATGCAGTTTGGAAAACTCTCATCCAACTGGCTAACGTAGCCATCATGTCTTTCTCATAATTGTTGTGTTAAGACAT
>CAUYQV010148348.1:0-22937 GCA_963574575.1 Galagoides demidoff | reverse complement strand
CTCATGGCTGGGAAGAATCAACATTGTTAAAATGTCAATACTACCCAAAGCAATATATAATTTTAATGCAATCCCTATTAAAGCTCGGTTGTCATACTTTAAAGATCTCAAAAAAATAATACTTCATTTTATATGGAATCAGAAAAAACCTCAAATAGCCAAGACGTTACTCAGAAATAAAAACAAAGCCAGAGGAATCATGCTGCCAGACCTCAGACCATACAATAAGTCGATAGTGATCAAAACAGTATGGTACTGGCACAAAACAGAGAGGTAGATGCATGGAACAGAATAGAGAACGAAAAGATGAACCCAGCTACTTACCATTACCTGATCTTTGACAAGCCGATTAAAAACATTGAGTGGGGGAAAAGATTCTCTATTTAACAAATGGTGCTGGGCTAACTGGCTGGTCACCTGCAGAAGATTGAAACCGGACCCACACCTTTCATCATTAACTAAGGTAGACTTTCACTGGATTAAAGATTTAAATTTAAGACATGAAACTATAAAAATGCTAGAAGAAAGTATAGGGAAAACACCTGAAGAAATCGGTCTGGGCAAAAATTTCATGAGGTGGACCCCTCGGGCAATTGAAGCAACAGCAAAAATACACTACTGGGATCTCATCAAACCAAAAAGCTTCTGCACGGCCGAGAACACAGTAAGTAAAGCAAGCAGACAGCCCTCAGAATGGGAGAAGATATTTGCAGGTTATGTTTCTGACAAAGGTTTAACAACCAGAATTCACAGAGAACTCAAGCATATTAGCAAGAAAAGAACAAGTGATCCCATCTCAGGGTGGGCAAAGGACTTGAAGAGAAACTTCTCTGAAGATAGGTGCATGGCCTACAGACATATGAAAAAATGCTCATTATCATTAATCATCAGAGAAATGCAAATCAAAACTACTTTGAGATACCATTTAACTCCAGTAAGATTAGCCCACATCACAAAATCCCAAAACCAGCGATGCCGGCGTGGATGTGGAGAAAGGGGAACACTGCTACACTGCTGGTGGGAATGCAAATTAATTTGTTCCTTTTGGAAAGACATCTGGAGAACACTGAGAGAACTAAAAATAGACCTGCCATTTGATCTGCAATTCCTCTATTAGGTATATATCCAGAAGACCAAAAATCACACTACAATAAAGATATTTGTATCAGAATGTTCATTGTAGCCCAATTCATAATTGCTAGGTCATGGAAGAAGCCCAAGAGCCCATCGATCCATGAATGGATTAATAAATTGTGGTATGTGTACACCATAGAATACTATGCAGCCCTAAAGAAAGATGGAGACTTTACCTCCTTCATGTTTACATGGATGGAACTGGAACTTCTTAGCAAAGTATCTCAACAATGGAAGAAAAAGTATCCAATGTACTCAGCCCTACTATGAAACTAGTTTATAGCTTTCATATTAAAGCTATAATTTTAGTTCAAGAATATGGGGACGGGGGAGAGGGAGGGGAAGGGAGGGGGGAGGATGGTGGAGGGAAGGTGATTGATGGGACCACACCTATGGTCCATTTTATAAGGATACATGTAAATCTTTCTAAATGCAAAATATAAATGTCTTAACACAATAACTAAGAAAATGCCATGAAGGCTATGTTAACCAGTTTATTGAAAATATTTCAAATTTCATATAAAACCAGCACATTGTACCCCACGACTGCATTAATGTACACAGGTATGATTTAATAAGAAAAATTAAGTATAATGTTGGTGCTTTGATGGGGATTGCATTAAATCTGTAGATTGCTTTGGGTAGTAAGATATTTTAACAATGTTGCTTCTTCCCAGCCATGAGCATGGTATGTTTTTCCATTTTTAACGTCTTCTGCTATATCTTTTCTGAGGGTTCCTTAGTTCTCTCTGTAAAAACCATTCATGTCCAAAAAGAAAACAACAAAAAAATCAATTTTTTTATTTTTTAAAACAGTTTCCCTTTCTCAGAAGAGATTTTCTATTTTTATATTCATTGTGAGAATATTTTCTTTGTCTATTTGAGGATAGTTTCTTCATATGGTGAGAAATTTCTTGTTATGCTCTGGACCTTGTGAATGATTGGCTGGTAGAATTCAGATATTCTGAATTCTATATACCTTCTGAAGACTGTTGATGTTTTATTTCAGTAGGCAATTACTTTGATATTTCAAACTACATACTCTGTTTCTTGTATAGTAGCTAAACTCTCAGTTTAGGTTTCTTGTTTATTTTGTTGTTGTTTGTTTATTTTTTGCCAAGATGCTTTGGGACTACCAAATGCATATGAAACTCAAAGTCATCCAGATGCTTGGGAAGAGTGTACATATAAAATTTGAGGCTTCCTCTCAGAGGCCCACTTTTTGGGGGTGTTTAACTGCTCAATTTCCACTAGCTATGTTTTTTTCCAAATTTTGTCTTTTTTTTTTTTTTTTTTAATCAAGAAAGACTTGGTTTTTCTATTTAGAATTTTAGTTGCCTAGTTATGGCACTACCTTTGATCTTCCTTCAGACAGAAGGCAAAAAATTATTACTCACCCTGAATCAAACTCTTCTATTAAATTTCAGCTTCATTCTAGAATTTCCATGCTTGCATTCACTTTCTAAGTGTATTTGGATGTTTTGATTTTTATTCATATAATTTGTCTGTGGTTTGTAGTTGTTATATGTTTGAGGCTGTGATTTGGTAGGAGCTATCTTGGTTATATTGGAAGTAGAAAATGAGTCTAAAATATAATCAGTTTTTTTCTCTTCTGAAATGTGAAAAGTATCATCTGATCATTTTCCATGGGAATTCTATAATTTGGGGGCTAAGAATATATTTGGAAAAAATACAGGCACAGTTCAGCACAGCTTAACTTTGCCATGGTTTTGCTTGTAAAAATCACCACAAAACTAAGTAAATTGGGTAGACATTAACAAAGAATATTAAGAAAAAACCCACTTCTGACACACAAGGGCTGACAATAGTTCATTAACTCATCCTAGAAAAAGTTCTACATACCTCATTGCTGAATATCACTGTGGTTACCTTTGAAGTACTCTTGTTGGGAAGATGTGTGCTGATGTTGGTGCCTAGTCTACTCTTGGAAGCAATTTTAGAACTCTTTTTCTGGAATGGCTGTCAGAGCTGTCATTGTATTACCCTTAATGTCCTAAATTTTATCAACATGTCTTCCTTTTAATCTTTCCTTTATCTTAGGGTAAAGAAAAAAATCACTGGGGCCCAGAGCAGATGAGTAGGAAGACTGCTCCAATATAGCTATTTGTTTACTGGCTAAAAACTCCCTCACAGACAATGCTGTGTTGGTATATTGTCATGATGCCACAGCCATGAGTGGTTGGCCAAGATTTTCAGTTAAGTTTTCCCTGTTTCTTTACGGATATTAACTTAGTCTGCTATACTTCTCACAGTCAGCTGACAATCTTGATATACAATTAGACAAATTTTTGCAATGCTTTTGTTAGTTCCACTTATTGGCCACCCTGACCTTTCTTCATCAGTGACATTTTTTCTCCCCTCGCAAAGGTGTTTAATCCATTTGTACACTAACATTTTCTTCAGGGTATTATCTCCATAAATTTGGACTAACACATTCCAGATTTCACTTCTAATCTTGCCACATTTTACAAAAAATGTAATGTTAGTTTGTTGCTCTAATTTGAGCTCTGACATTCTTGCAATGACATACAAAAACACTCAGCGACAATAATGAATACACTCACCAAGATACCACCACACATCACACGAACACAGCTGTGAAACACTGATATACCACAGTTATAAAACTTTACCAAATTGTCTTTACAGTGCTGCCAACATAACCACATGGTGGCAAGTTCACAAACTTAATTGTTAGATCTTGTCATTCTGCTGCAAACTCATTAGTAACATTTGAGAAGCCTAGTTTGAATTCTATAGTGTAACATTTAAGAATGGGACAGATTTGTCTAAGCCTCCTGATAATGGTACTAGCTCCAGAGATGTTCTCGAAGGCTATAAGTTATTCTTCCAGAACTTTTAAATTGCTAAAACTCATTTCAGATGAAATTATCTAATACTGTCCATATAATAGATTGGGAAGAGAAAAAGTAATACTAATGTACATGAATCCTGTGTTAGCAGTGAGAAGTAGTTATCTATGGAGATATGTCAGATGCTTAAGAAAGTATTTATGGAAAGAACACAAGAACCACTGGTGTAAACTTCTATATGAAGAGAAACTATAAAAGGAAAATGTATTATACATAATTAAGAAATTCTGTGTGGGGTTAGTTCTGCATGCACGCTTTCTGAATCAGATGTAGGAGGAGAAACATTTTTAAGAGAAATGAAAACTGAGTTTCTTTGTCTTTTCTGAAATATAGAAGCTTCAGAGCCCATTTTTTGTCTCCCGTCTATTTTTACGACAGGTTTCCCTATGATAGGACAGAGATCTGAGATGCTGAGAGGAAGGGAAACAGCAGAGGGGTGAGGGTCAGTTCCAGACTTTGACCGGTAGCTCAAATGCAATTCATTAATCTTTGACAAGTGTGAAACTTAGTTGCTGATGATATGAAACTAAACTGTTTCAGCTTGAATGTCTTTATAGCAATGAGTTGGGAGAAGAAAAACCTGGGTGTATTCATGAGCTAGACCAAGCTGGTTTACTGGTTTCAGTGTCTCTACTGATGGTGTACTTGCTGCTGTACAATTCGGAATGTAGCAATCTGTGAAAATGTCTTTGAAAAACTCCAGGAGAGCTCTTGTTCAGCTCCTAGAGGAGTCCACAGCCAAGCAAATTTGGAAGGTCTAGAATTTTATTAGGAACCAGGGACTTACTATGGCTCAAAGAAGCTTTCACAACTGCTCATCATAGAGCCTTCCTTGGAAAGGCCTCCATATTTTTATTTGGCTTTGTTTTACTTGGCATGGGGTCATTGGCTAGAGAGTTTCTCCCTTTTCTTTAGGTTGTTTTCTGGAAAACACAGTCACTCTTTCAGTTCTCTTTACGGAGGTCCTGGGCAGCCCCCTGACTGAAGAGGGCTCTTGAAGCCTCTATAACTCTCCCCTTCTATCCCTCTCTTTTTTGTGGGGTGGGGAAGATGGACAGAATGGCTAAGGATTTACTTACTATCCTTGCAGTAATATTTATGTGAAATAGTGGGTGATTTGTGGCTTATATTAAAAGGATATGTTAAAATACTCCTAGAAGGACATCCTCTAAATTTTCTGGCTCCTATTTTTTTTTTTTTCCTAATTTTTGATTCCCCAGACTTTTCCCATCACCCAGCACTACTTCACCACATGAGTTTGTAACAGCAGGTGTCAGGTCTTTGTTAGGAAGTGAAAGCAGGAGTTACTCTGACAGAAATGAAGACTTCACTGGCTATAATCAAACACCAAAGACATCCAAGAACTCTCTTTTATTGGTTATCATACTCTTGTGTTTCACCTTATGCCAGCCTGAACTGGTGGACTCCCATATCTTGTTAAATTCTAACTTTGGGAATTCTGGAATTTCAAATTCCCTGTGTGTTCTTTCTTCCCATTGCTATATTTACTTTGCCCCAGAAACTATCCTTTTTGATGCCTGTGCTAAATTCGGAATTGATTCCTAATTTTCATGTGTCCAGATAGAAGGCTTCCATAGGAAGTCTTTTCTCTTGATACCAGTAAGATTTGATTGGCATATATTGTTTGCAATGATCCTGGGAAAACTGTTATCTTAAATAGTAAGAAAGAAAAAAAGGAAATATGTTCTAGAATATTATGTGTTAAGTATAAAATATAAAAAGTTTCTTGTATTTGGAGCACAATAAAAATAATATGATGAGCTCTGCTATGGAAATGCACATTAGTATAAATTTTCTGAAGGGCAATATGAAAAAAATATTTGAATTATCTTAAAAATGTGTTTATTTACAAATTTTTACAAGTAAGAAGCACTAAATATTTCTTTATAATGATTTCATTGTGAGTAATGAACATAACCCAAGAGTTCCAAATGAGAATTAGATAAATATTAAGTTGAACTATATGAATTACTGATAGTTACAAAGCAGCCTTTTTATATGGTTCAACCTAACCTATTATGGGATATTCACATGACAGCTTCTGTGCAAGTATTGAAAATCATATTTTTAAAGAATATACAATTCTCATGAATAAAATTTTTTTAAAAAAATGATATAAAAGTAAGTATATGGTATGGGAATTCAATTTCATTTTATTAACATACATGTCTTATGAAGTAATAAATTGGTTTGATTAAAAAATAAAATACATATTTGTGTGTGTGTGTGTGTGTATATATATAAATGCATAATCCAAAAGTGACTAGAAGAAAATATTCAGTGGTTCCCTGGGTGATTGGATTGTTAATTTTGTTTTACTTTGTCTTTATATTTTTCTGTCTTTTTAAAATAATGTATTACCATTCCGTACTTTCTCCTAAAGCCACACAGTTAGCATTTTCCATGCTGTTGAATAATCTTGAAGATAATTTTCATGATATTATAATAATCTATTCAGTACAATTATATCAATTACTTAAATATCCCTCAATGGTAGGCTTTTAAGGCCTTCCTTTTCCCCTCCTTCCTTCCTTTCCAGATTCCTTCTCTTCTTTTTAATACAAATAATTCAAGATCTCCCTGCTCCCTGCCCCCCTCATATTTTGGGCTTCTCCATAAAATATATTTCCAAAAGTGAATTTACTGTTAAGCATGGAGAGGGGCAGGATCACAATGAACTAGAAGCTGAATGTTTCCCATGAGTTTCCCGAGAGTCTCAGCCCAAACCCTGTCACCCACTGGAAGTTCTAAGAAGATACTGTTTTAGCACTGTTTCTTTTTGTTAATGGAAACATCATCGTTTTCCAAAGTTCTAATTCTAACCGGAGCATTTTTTAAAAGCTCCTCTCAGGTGGAACAGCTTGGCCTTTGCTTTCCTGCTAAACCTCAGAGGAAAAACTCACTGAATCAGATAAAAACATTGCCAGTCTTCCCAGTTTTTGTTCTTATTCTTTGTTCAGGTAACGTTTATATATACCTTGGGGTGCCCGGGGCTTGCGTGGTATAAACTCACCTGGAAGCCCATGGGCTGAAGGGTTCAGAGTAAGAACACGTCGATGCCGGGTGGCCCAGAGCTCTTTCATATGTAAGGAAGCTCTGCTTGCATGGTGGTAAGGATCAGTGTGTCTTCTGCCCTCACTGGCTAAACACCAATTAGGGAAATTCTGCCTCTTCCTTCCAAAAGCACTGGTGTTTGAAAACGTGACAAGCTACAGAAGCTTCGATCTGACTTTATACTTGTGTCCCATCTTGTTTTTGTTTGAACACAGTCTGAAGCAGTCAGAGGACACATAAAGGCGGCAGCTCTCAACACCCCCCCTCGCCACCACTGACGTGTGGGAGGTAAACCATATCCATCCGTCGGACCTGGATGCAGTCATGTGAAGATAGACTCAGCCAGCTGTGGAGACAGACCAAGCCAACTTGAAGAAAACTTGGGGTGTGGGAAGCTTTCTTCAGGTACAGTAACGCCTGCAGGGCAAGACTCAGGATAAATTTACTACTGTCTGCTTGTTCAATCACAAGCATTCATTGCATCTCTATTATACATCAGATGATAGGCAGGGCCTGGAAGTAGTAGCTGAGTAAAACGTGCTTCCTGCTTTCAAGGAGCTCATGGGATGCGTGAGACAGGTAAGTAAGTGCATCATCTGGAATCCGAGAGATGGCGACACAATAAAGAGAATATTGTTGGGGACGTGGGAAAGCTCCAGGACTGACGCTTCTGGAGGAGGTGAGATTCAGTTGAGTGTTAGAGGATGAGTGGTGTGTTCCTGCCACGTGGGTGAAGGAAGGTAAGAACATTCCCTTTTACCATGGGGAAGCTGAACCTGGAAGGCTGGTGTTGAGGGAGGCTTCTTTTTGAGTACAGGGCAAACACTTTGGCCAATCCCCACACTATGTCAGCCATCTTTTTAATCACTTACAGTCAAGGGTGGCTGCCGCATTTACCTTTGTCACCAAAGTAAGAAGCTACTTTCAAGAAAGAAACCATAAATAATCAACACATTGGATTGCATTAATGTACACAGATATGATTTAATAAAAAAAAATCAACACATTGAATCTTATGATGGCATAAATGTATTTATGATCTATGTATGAATGACTTAATAATAAAAAAAAACCCATAAGTGTGAAGTCCAATGGCTAGTAGTGCTTTTTTCTTCATCCAGATCTTTTCCTTCTTCATAAACTTTTAAAATGGCAATAACCCAATTATTTCTAATTATGAAACCAACTCATGCTTGTCATTAAAATGTCAAACATTCCATTAAAATAACCATCCTTCCAAATCCTTCAACCTAGTGGTTACCACTGTTAACATCTAGCAAGTATCTTTCCAAATATGTGTCCACACAGAAACACTTCCATAGAAATGGCATAAAGTACATTTTAACAGGCATTTATTGTGCCAAGGCTGTGCAAGATATTTGGCATATAGCAGTAAACAAGAAAGACAGAGTCCCTGCCTCATGAAGTTTCATTCTCAGTCTTAAGACAGACGCCCACAAAGGTAAAACTGATTATGAAACCACATGTGGAGTAGAAGTCCTTCCCATGATTGACCTATTGCACAAGCTGGCTTCTCTGACTGGACAGCTACCCGTTCCCCCATACTAGGAACAAATTTCCATGTCAATAGCTATAGCTATATATATATATATATAGTAGAACTATAGCTATCTATCTATCTATCTATCTAATGGAAGTATATTTTCCATTAAAGTATATATATAATTTTAATTTTCCATTAATATATATATATATTTAATGGAAGTATTTTCTCCTGTATGAATAAGGCATTGATTCATTATTGTTTTAACCAATGACAGATTGATAGATTTTTAGCTTGTTTTAATTTTTTCTGTTATAAACACTTCTGTAGAACACATTCTTTTATACATATCTTTACCACTTATATTAGGATGAATTCCCAAAAGTGGAATTACTTGGCCAAAGTATATGCACATTAAATTTTGGATTTATGTTGCCAAACACAGAATACCCTTCTAAAGTGTTTATCAACTATGTTCAAAGTACCTTTTCTCATGCCCTCACCAACACTAGGAATGCTTAGTTTATAAAATCTTTGAATATATGATGAAATTTTGTGGCTTTAATTTTTTTTCTTACTAGTTAGGATGATCATTTTTCTTTTCTTTTTTTTTTTGCAGCGATGTTTTAATTTTATTTATTTTTTAAACTTTATTCAAATTAATATGACGGTACAATTTTTAGGTTACATTGTTCTCACTTCCAGGGTAAAGTTCAATATGTAGAAGAGCCCCTCACCTAGGGGCATGTTATACACCCTCACAATGTGCACATTAGGTGAGGTCCCGCCTCATGCTCTCCCTCCTTCTGCCATATGTCCTCCTCTCTCCCCACTTCTGCTTCCCTCTGCCCCTGGACTGGACTATATTACTGTTTTATTGTTCTTATTAACATGTAATTGTTTATATATTGATTTCATATTAGTATGGAGTAAATTGGATACTTGTTTTTCCATTCTTGTGATATTTTACTAAGAAGAATGTATTTAACTCCATCCGGGTAAATGTAAAAGATGCAATGTCTCCATCTTTTAATGGCTGGGTAATATTCCATGGTATACATATATCACAGTTTGTTGATCCATTCATGGATTGATGGACACTTAGGTTGCTTCTGCAACTTGGCAGTTATGAATTGAGTCACAAAAAAATATTCTGTTGTGAATGTCTTTATCGTAAAATGATTTATGTTCTTCTGGGTAGATACCTAGTTATGGGATTGCAAATGGAAGTCTACTTTTAGGGTCAAATGGAAGGTCTACTTTTAAATCTTTGAGGATTCTCCATACTTCTCTCCAAAAAAGGCTGTATTAGTTTGCAATCCCACTAGCAGTGTAGAAGTATTCCCTTCTCCACACATCCACCCCAGCATCTGGTGTTTTGGGATTTTGTGATGTGGACTAATCTTGCTGGGGTTAGTTGATACCTTAGAACAGTTTTGATTTGCATTTCTCTGATGATTAAAGATGAGGAACATTTTTTCATGTGTTTGTTGGCCATTTGTCTGTAGGATAATCATTTTTCATTGTTCGTTTATCTTTTTGTATTTCTTCTTTTGTGAATGTCTTGTTTGTATTCTTTGCTCTTTTTTTCCTATTGGGATAGTGCTCTTTTTCATAATAATGATTTGCGAATGCTTTTTATATACAATATTAAGGTCTTTAACACTTTGCCATGCATATTGCAAATGTTTCTCATGTATCATCTAACATTTTATTTTTTAATGTTGTCTTTTTGCTATAGAGATGTGAAAACAAAAAATTAACATAGTTAACATATCTAATTACTTTTTAAAATGGTTTTTATATTGTTCCCTTCATCCAGTTCTTATTGTAGGGGCCAAGAGAGAATTTCCTCTTTTTCCTTTGAAGGTTCACTGAAAATCAACTGACAAAAAGCAGATTCATAGGAGAAAAGACATACAAATTTATTAATGTACACAGGAGTCATACTAAATATAAGAAAATTAATGAAATGACCATATGGTTGATGCTTTTATACCATCCTGAAGTTATAGAAGAATGAGAGCTTGGTTTGTGGCAAAATTGATTCTGAGAGGGAGGGAATTCTTGTAATATGGATGAAACTTCACAGGTAGCAGCCTTCAGAGAGAATAGGCAGGAAATGTTTCTCTCAAACCATTAAAAGTGCCAGACTTTCAGATAATCTTTTCTAGATCTGGACAAGGGAAGGCCCTCAGAGAAAGCCTGGCTGATCGATACAGATTTTCTTTACTGATGCTGATCTTCCCAAAAGAGACAACTATGGAAAGCTACTTCTATTTGCAGGCCCTTTGAAGAGTCATCTTGAGATAGTTGAAGAAGTATATTTTGGGCTGAAATATTTTGGTTTCTTTCATTATAATATTGTCTCATTGCTTGTGCCTGGCTGAATTTTAGGCTTGGATAGAAGCCAGATGGCTAAGAATACATTCTAATGAGACAGGGACTGTGTTGGTGAAAGTGGGAAAACATCCAGAGAATATGTCTGAGATGATCTAAGCTCTCTTAGTCAAAGGCATGACTTTTATCCTTTGCTCCATGGTTTGTGGAGTCCCCATGCTGTGGTTTCAGTATGGGTTGAAGCAGGCATCTATAAGGGGACCTTTCCCAAAATACACAAAATGAACACAACTGTCTCTTCTTTAGATAGGGGGTCTCCTGACAGTCCTAGTGTGGACAGGACAATATTAAGGACTGAATTAAGCCCAAGTAGCAGGGCAAGTTGATGTAAAAGATAAAATCAATTATGAAGAGTTAACATGGAGTAGTTATCATTTCTAAGGTATCTGCTCCATGTCCTCTGAAGCCTTGAATGATTGATAATCTTGTCATATTTTATGGATCTCAAAGACCAACCAACAAAGGAGACTTACAGATGTGTAATGATTGGCTCAAGGACATGTAGCTGGTAAGCAGAAGAACTGGCACTTGAATTCTGATCTGAGCTGAGCCCAGAGCTATAAATAGCAGCAAAAAGCTTCTATTGTGCATTCACCTTGACAGGTATTGTGTTGAGTCCTTTACATATATTAGCTCTTTAATGTTACACCAAGCATTTTTGAGGTAAGCATTTCTATCATAAAGATGCGAACACTGAAGCCCAGTGCAGTTAAGTGGCATGCCCAAGATTGTGTAAGTAGGTTGCAGAATTAGAAATTGAACCAGGACATTCTGACTTTAACTCCTGTGCCTTTTTCTTCATCTGGGTCTTTTCTTTTCTTTCTTTTCTATTTTAATTTTTAAATGACAATAATGCTATTTCTAATTATGAAATGTTCATTACAATGTCAAACAATACGAGAAACAAATCATTATTGTTTCCACCACTCCATGCTGTTTGCTCCCAGCATGTTGTCTGAATTAGCAGTTTTCCTTGGAAGAATTTATCATCCTGTTTCTGCTCCCCCTGGTTTGAAGGTTATGTCTCTGTCTGTTATATATTCTTTATGAAAATATATATTTTTAAGGTAATTACTAAATGGGAAATAGGAATAATTTATATAATTACCAGGCAATCCTGGTATTGTCAAGCGTGACCAAAGTACCTGAAAAAGTTAATAAGTGAGTGATTATTTAATTACTTAACTACTAATGATTTTCCAGGAATTGAACCATTTGGTTTCGCACCTGAACATTTTCTATTAAGTCAATTGGAAACAACCTGTGAGACAGAAGAGTTCAGAGTCCCAGAGGTCATTGCAGCAGGGTCACCACTATTGATTCTGCTATGGGGTTTCACTAAAACATTGATGGAGATATTGACCAGCTGGGTACTTTAATGCACCCTCTCTTTAGTAGGTCTGTGTAGCACATTAGATGATAATAGATAAATAAATAAATCTGTTCATTCCAAATTCTGTCCCCCAAAGTGGAACCTTTTTCTAGGATGTCTTTACATTTTCTTTTAATTCCAACTTTACTTAAAAATATTTTCCCAAAGCCTTGTCATATATTAAATTTAAGTGATGAAAGTCAGATTTTAGAAAATATTTTGATGCATAGAGATCCTTTGTATGTGGGCATTTCTCCCCTCACTCTTTTCTAGCACAGCACACATACACACGCACACATGCACACAACCTGACGACTCCATGGCACATAGTATTTCCCTTCCCTCGACTAATTGGTTTTGAGATATGTAGCAAGGACTAGGGTATGGATAATTTAATTAGAGTCATTACAAAGAAACAAGTGAGAGAATACTTTTTCCCAAATTCAAAACGAAGGTTTCTCATTCTCAGAGCAGGGCCTCACCTTGCTAGAATCACCTGCAAGGCTTGCTAACACACAGGTTGTTGGGCCCCACCCCTAGAGAGTCTGATTTGATAGGTCCCAGTCAGCTCTAAGAATCTGCATTTCTCACCAGATCCTACTTGCTGCTAATGGCAGTGGTTTGAAAACATGGCCACAGATTCTTCAACATTCTAGCCACTGAGTTATACTGGGCTGTGCCTCTGCTTCGCCATCACTGCCATATTCAGCGAACCAATAAAGCTCATAGATTTTATTGTCCAAATGTTTCTCACACCTGCTGACTTTTTTGCACCAATTACCATTGACCAAATCACTTCATCTCTCACCAGAACTATTGTGATCATGTCTTTATTTTTAACCTGCCTCTGATACTGCCCCTGCCCTAAATCCATCTACTACTCTGCAAACAGTGTAATTACCTAATGCTAGAATCAATTCTCTCTTGCCTTTTTCCCCCTATAAAATAGTCATTCATTTTTTAAAATTCACTTCAGAAATTATCTCCTCAGGGAATCCTTCCTTGAACCCCACTGGCTAGATGGCTCTCTTCTGTCTCACATGTCCCTCTGTGCATACTTTTAACTTAGTTTATTTTTCATATGTTGGAATTGTGTGCAGTGGTTTCTTCCATTAATATGTACTTTTCTTCAGGCAGAAATCATAGCTTACTCATCCTCCTGTCACGACCACCTAAGATAGTAACATAATAGTTGCCTAATAAATGCCAGCCAGTATTATACAATAATAGTAGATCAGGCGGTGAGGGCATATTGGGCGTTTCATTCATTTGACAAATATTTATTAAGTACTGTCATGGCCTGAATTTGGGTGTTGAAGGCCTAAGTCCCCTAAGTACCTCATATTGGAGGATCTTAAAAGAAGTAATTAGTTAAAATGTGGCCATTAGGGTGAGCCCTAATCCAATAATACTGGTGTCTTTTTAAGAAGAGGAGATTAAGACATCAACACAAGGAAAGAAAGCCATCTACAAGCTAAGGAGAGGGTCAGAAAAAATCCACCCTGCCAATACCTTGATCTCAGACTTCTAGCCTCTAGAGCTGTGAGAAAATAAATTTCTGTTGCTTAAACTACTCAGTCTGTGATAACTTTTTATGGCAGCCTTAGCAAACTGATACCAACATGTATTATATATTAGGTGCTATGCTACTCTAGGTCCTGGACAGATTTAGATAAGTCCCACACACAAAGTCCCTATCCTTGTGAAACTTACAGTCTGTTGAGTGTCTCTGATGCATGAGTGACTATTCAATTCAACATAGTAAATAGGCTCTGCTTGCCCAGCCACGAATGACACAACCAAATATCTAGTCCCAAGGAATTTACAACATAACTGTGGGGACAATGCTTTACAGGCATAGTAATGAAGAGAATTCAAAACCAACTGAAATTGAGGACAAATGTGAATACTAATAATGGTAAAATGAGGAGGGATCATTTAGGACAAAGTATATGGAGAAAGCATCTAAAAAGATACCAGGAGGTAGAACTTCAGAGAGGCAGGGGTTAGATGGAGGGGAACAGGACCTATCCCCAGGGGAAAGAGCAGCATGGACAAAGACATGGAGGATGTTGGCCTGATGCCTTCAGTGGGTAGAGTGGAAGCAAGATCACCTGTCAGGGAATGATCAGAGTTATAAAAAGTGGTTGCTGCTATTCCTGTGTATTTTCTATACGCCTTGCACTATGCCAAATGCTTTATAAACATAGCATCATTTAGTCTTTAAGGCAAAGCTACAAGTAGGTGATATTATTTTCAACTGACAGGATCAGAACCCAAAGACTCAAAGCAGTAAAATAATTATCTGTAAGTATTACAGCACATAAATGAAGGAACAGATGATACATATCCAATAATGGATAAAGAAATAATGTGAGGCCCTTTAGTAGAGGAAATAATAAAATGAAAATAATTGAAGGGTAGATCTCATGGCCATTTGTAGAATGGTATAATCAGTGATTCTCCAACTTGGCTGCACATTTCAAATGGCCCCAAAGGTTTTGAAAACTCTTGATGTGCAGACTGTACCCCACTTCTCGAGGACTTTACTAGAAATATGTTTCCCTAGATTCTTCTTCCCTGTTGTCTCTTCTTCCACACACACAGCCCTAATCCCACTTCCTGTCACTGCTTCTAGGTCCATTGCAGTGATTTTTATTTTATTTTGCCTTTTTCTCTATATCAGACTAACTCTTTTAAAAATGTGGTGCTCAATATGAACTCTCCTTTTGCATCGTATCTACAAGAGCGCTGTTCATCTTTTCATTACCATTACCAAAGTTAGAAGCAAGTCAGAGATCTTTTAAAATTTTCCCCTAGTTCCTGAGAATACAAGGTTGGACAGTTAAGTTTGTGAAAAAGCACTACATGCCTCATTGCTGAATATCATTATAGTCACCTCCCAAGTGTGCCCCTTTGGAAGCCATGCACTGATGCCAGAGCCTAGTCAACCCTTCAAAGCAGTTTTGGAACTCCTTTTTGGAATAACCATCTGAGCTGCTGTCTCATGAGGTCAGACAATTGAAGTTCATGCACTTGCTACCATGTGCTTACATTGGCCACACTGTACAAACAACTTGGTAAGGTTTTATGACCTTAGCATATCCATGTCTCACAGCTCAATTCAGGTCAATGTGTGGCAATGTCTTGCTGAGTGATGTTCATTATTGTTGTATGTTTTTGTGTGCTGTATAATGACAGCTCTGATGGTCATTCCAGAAAAAGAGTTCCAAAGTTGCTTTGAAGGGTGGACTAGACACTGGTGTTGGTGCATAGCTTCCTAAAAGGAATACTTTGAAGGTGACTGTAGTGATATTCAGCAAGTGATATGTAGCACTTTTTCTAGGATGAGTTCATGAACTTAATTGTCAGACTTAGTATGTGAACAGCATTTCTCTCCTCTCCTCCATCAATTTATCCATTCGCTCATTCATCCATCCATCCATCCACCTGTTGGAAAGAGTATCTCTGATATATATTGTAAATGTTTAATCCTCCCTTCTTAAGGTACTAATGTTGGAAAGAGTATCTCTAATATATATTGTAAATGTTTAATCCTCCCTTCTTAAGGGAGTATCTCTGATATATACTGTTGGAAAGAATATCTGTGATCTATACTGTTGGAAATAGTATCTCTGATATCTTTATATAATATAAAGAGTATCTCTGATATATATTGTAAATGTTTAATCCTCCCTTCTTAAGGTACTAATGTTTCTGCCTAGTTACTCCATCTCTGATAGCTATTGCAAACTTCTGTTTATTTGTCTTAGTTTCCTTCTTTTACCCCCTGAGTTCCTGACTGGTGAAGAATTACACCTATTTTATTTACCCTGAACATCATTTAGTATAAAGAAACTTCACAGGCAGTAGTAAGTTTTTTTTTTTTAAAGATATCAGTAGCTTCTTCTAGCAATTTTTTTTAAAGAAAGATATCAGTAGCTTTTTCTAGCAAAAGAAAGGCTAAGGGCTTACACAGCCTCACTGAGCATATTAGCTCTTGTATCAGTGTGAATTTTAAATTAAGAAGAAAAACACAACAGGGTGAGAGCTGTGTGTTTTTTTGGCCCACCAAGGCTGGACACGACAAGATGCTCTGTCATAGGGAGAGGTGTGAGTGCACAGGTGGGCTTGGAGAGACTTTTGATCTGGCTTGCAGCAGAATGATTTTGCCTGAATGATTCATCTTATTCCATTTCTATTTTCCTACAGGCAACATAATCAATCCTCTTTAAGCAGTGTCTCTCAGATCCATTACCCCAGGAAATTATATAGGCTGAAAGTATAAATATGGTTAAGAAAAGTTTAGATAAATTAATGTAAGGCAGGTCCATTGATTTGTATTTTGGAAGGAAAAGGGATGTTTGGGATGTGTTCTGACAACCTCTGGGAATATCATCCAGAGCAGCCCTCTCTCGACAAATGTCTGCTTGGTCTTGTTCTCAGCGATGGCCAACTGCATTTTCTACATGTTTCAGGGTTATAGATAAACAGTGAAGGTATTGATTCTACATATACCTGGGACAATCTCAGTCTGAGATACTCATGGGTCAATAAATGACACTGCCCTACATGTGGTCACTGGATCCCTAAGAAGAAATAGAGATTTCAAAAAATCCTGGAGGTGTCTCCTGTTCTGACAGTCCTTAAGTTACTGGTCAATTATATTATGAAGCAAATTTTAAATCAGAGTTGTACAAAAACCTAATAAATTGCTGAGCAAGGAATCTGTGATCAGTTCTCTTAATTCCAGTGAGAAAGCCAGATAGGAGTGCGAAGAAGTATCCTGAATAAGATGCCTAAGTTTCTATGGCTAGGCCAGTTATCCAAAAGGCTTCTTAAGAAGAATGGAAACACAGTTACCATCAGATCACTTGAATACTGCCTTTCTGGTAAAGTGCAGAGAACCACTTATAATTTCTCTTTTAAAGTGTTCATTTTGGGCCCTATTATTTTACTTCCCAGCAATGCTCCAAACATTGCAAATAATGTGCAGAGTGAAGGATGACAGGTCAATTAGCTGCCAAATCAAGGTTGAGAAGGTTGGGGGGGCATTTGTACTGGAAAATTCCACTTACCCGAGCAGCCAGCATCCAGGGTAAGGTGACATTTAGGAGAGGATAAATACAAATAGTGCTTTCCTGTGCCTTTAATAATGTGGCAATAGAAATAACAAACTAAAGAAACTCAATCAGAGACACAATAACATAATGTCCTGTTGCTTTAAAAAGTATCATGAGCACAACACACTGTGGTTTGAAGCTCCAGTAGTGACAGTAAACAAAAGAGACGAAATGCAATTTTGAGACTTGGGGTTCTAAATGGCAATAATCACTTGCCAAAGATTATCATGTGACTGTTAACCACAACTATTTCCCTGGCCATCCCACAAGAGCTGAAGAGCATGAGGGACCAGAGATTCTTCCTGTGGTAAAGGTGGGGTTGAATTGCTCCTGAGGACCAAGCCCCATCAGTAGGCTGAAAAGCATTTATTGTCTTAAAATTGAATTATAGAATGGGTGGAGAGGCACATGGGGCTACCTTAATAGGAGGAAGCATTCATAATGCTGGATTTAGTTAAGTAGAGAACAGGTCTTAATATGCTCTGAAATTAGAAAAATGAAATACTAATTCTTTAAGGAAATCAACTCAAAACCAGGAATGGCAAATATCATTAGAATGTTCAATTTAATACATTGGTCATGAATGCTAACATAATTGAACGGATGCAGATAGGTTGCAAAATTATACATTTTCCTCTAAGTGTTCATGGCCTGGTTCATTATTTTATTTGAGTGAGTCATGGCACTGTATAAACTTCATGCATCTGAAGCCCTCTTAAAGCAGGGGTGTGCCTACTAGCAGAGAAGGCCTATTGCAGCATTAAAATAAATTACTAGCTGTTCTTGCTGCCAAATAGGGGATGATTTCTCCCAAGATATAGGATAAGCAGTGATAAAACTGTCCAGTCTGAGCTTTTTATGGTGAATAAAAAGTGAAAACTACTTAATCATGAGGTAACACAGCATTTTAATAGTGGATCCAGACAATTTTTTAAAAAGACTTGATTGCGTAATGGAGAATTTGATGCCATTGCTAGTAATTATGATCCAGAGAGAACAATAATAAATAGGCTGAAAGATGTGGAATGTAAAGGTTGGAGATGACAGTTATTCTTGTGGCTTATATTTATCTTTAAGGCTATTCCCTTTTGGATTTTTTGGAAGCTGGTAATATCAATTTAAGCTCTAGCCCTTTAATCAGAATTTCACAAAGGATTCCAACTCTGATAAAATTCCCCTATTTATTCTTGAGTCTGGTAGAGGGTGGAGGTTGCTTTTGGTCAGATGCCCAGTTTAGCAAGATATTTATTTTAAGACAACTCAAATTGTACAAGTTCACATGAATATCCCTGATTCATTTTTATATCTAGCAGCTTTGTTGAAATTGACATATAAAAACTGAACATATTTAAAAGCATTCAACTTTGATTCATTTTGACATATCCATACAACCATGAAACTATCACCATAGCCAAGATGGTGAACATAGTTACCACACCTAAACATGTGGGTCCTTTTGTAAATCCTCCCTTTCTCCCTTCCCACCTTTCTCTCCATCCCCAAACCACCAGTGATCTGTCACTATAGATTAATTTGAATTTTATATAAATATATAAAAATGGAATCATATGTATTTCTTTTTGCCTAGTTTATTTCCCTTAGCATAATAGTTTTGAAATTTACCCATATTATTTTATATATTAAGAGTTTATTCCTTTCTACTGCAGGTAGTATTGTATTGAATAAATATATCAAAATTTGTATATCCATTTTTAATGTAAGAAGCATTTCATTGTGTGGATATAAAAAAATTGCTTATTTACCTATTGATAGGCATTTGGGTTGTTTCTAGTTTTTGGCAATTACAAATAAAGAGCCTGTAGACATTCATGTGTAAGTCATTATGTGGACATACCTGAGTGGAATGGCTGGATCATGTGGTAGGTGTATGTTTAATTTTAAATTTTTGATAATGTTAGATGTGTTATATATTCCCTCTCATTGTATTCCGAGTGCTTAAACATTTTCCTTGAGTCTCCTTTTTTGTATGTGCATATATCAGAGCTGTCATCATATAGCACACAAAAACATGCAACAACAATAATGAATGCCACTCAGCAAGAAAATGTAGTGTGTTGACATGAACACAGCTGTGAGACACTGATAAACCAGGGTTACAAAACCTTACAGAATTGTTTGCACAGTGCTGCCAATGTTAACACATGGTGGCAAGTTCAGAAACTTTGTTTTCTGACCTCATACAATGATAGCTCTGATGACCATTTGAAACAAAGAGTTCCAAAACTTCTTTGAAGGGTAAATTAGGGACTGGGGTTGGTGCGTAGCTTCCCAAGAGGAGTACTTTGAACACCATAGTGATATTCAGGCAATGGAGTAAGTGGTCCTTTTTGTAGGATGAGTTCACAAACTTAATTATCAGATCTTGTTTAATTTTTTTATTGATACATAATAAGATATGTATATGGTCAATCAGAGTAATTGGGATATCCATTGCCTCAAACATTTATTATTTCTTTTGTTAGAACATTTAGATCATTTCAAATGTTTTCAGAACATTTCAAATCCATTATTCTGACATATACAATACATAGTCACCCTACTATGCTGTTGAACATGAGAACTTAGTTCTTCTTCCCAATTGTATGTTTGTATCCACTAACCAACCTGTTTTCATCCTTCTACTCCGTTTCCCAGCTGTTCCCTCTGATAACGATCATCTTTCACTCTACCTCTATGTAATCAAATTTTGTAGCTTCCACATATGAGTGAGAGCATATAATATTTGTCTTTCTGTGCCTGGCTTATTTCACCTAACATAATGACCTCCAGTTCCATCTTTGATGAAAATGACAGGATTTGATTCTTCTTTAGTGGCTGAATAGTATTCCATTGCATATATATTCCACATTTTCTTTATGCTTTCATTTGTTGATAAGCACATAGGTTGATTCCATATCTTTGCTATTGTGAATATGACTACAGTACACGTGGGGATACAGGTACTCTTTGATATACAGGGTGTCCATGAAGTTTGTGTACAATTTAAAATAGACAACTAGTTTGTCTATTTTATTTTATTTTTTATTTTTTTGAGACAAGTCTCACTATGTCATCCTCAGTGGAGTGCTATGGTGTCATAGCTCACAGCAACCTCAAACTCTTGGGCTTAAGTGATTAAGCCTCCCAAGTAGCTGGAAGTACAGGTGCCCACCACAATGCCTGGCTATTTTTGTTGTTGTTGTTGTCATTGTTTAGCTGGTCTGGGCAGGGTTCAAACCCAGCAGCCCCAGTGCATGTAGCCAGCACCCTAACCACCGAGCTACAAGCGTTGAGCCTGGCTTGTCTATTTTAAAATAGTTGTCCATTTTATTTTGTTATTATTTTTATTTTTTATTAAGTCATATATACATAGATCATGAATATATTTATGCCTTTGTAGGATTCAATGTGTTGATTATTTGTACAAATTAGAGTACTCACATCTTACTAATTAACATAGCTTTCACCTCATTTACTTAATCACAGTTTTAAGACACTTGTGTTCAATACTTGATAGATTTGACTTATAACCTTGCAATATACTCCATAGGGGTAGTCCCACCATTGACCCTCCCTCTATCTAATGACCTCAATCCCTTCCCATTCCCCTCCCCTTCCCTCCTTCATCCTTGGTTATAGCTGTGATTCATCTCTCATATGAAAGTGTGAGTGATTATAAATTGGTTTTATAATAGTATTGAGTACACTGGATTTTTTTTCCCATTCCTGAGATACTTTACTAAGAAAAATATTTTCCAGCTCCATCCATGTAAACATAGTTGTATGTTTTAAATTGCACATGAACTTCATGGACAGGTATTTTTAATATATTGATTTTTAATATATTTTTAATATATTGATTTTCCTTCTTTTTTCTTTTTTTGGATGAATATCAAATAGTGGGAGTGCTGGATTATATGGTAGTTCTATTTTAAAATAGTTGTCCATTTTATTTGAGAAACCGCCATTCTTCACATTCCAACAGAGTGTTTAAACAGTTTCCTTGAGTCTTCTTTTTTTTAATGTTCATATATTTTAAAAAGTATATTATACGTATATATAATATACATCCAATATCTGTATATTGTAAAGTATTTAAGAGTTCTCTTTCTCTGCCTCCTCTCCAATATTTGCTATTTTTGTCTTTTAAATAAAAGCCATTATAACTAGAGTGAGATGATAAATCATTGTTGTTTCAATTTGCTATCATTAGTGATGTTGAGTGTTTTTTCATATACCTGTGGATCATTTGTATGTCTTCTTTTGATAAATGTCTATTCATGCTCGTTGCCCATTTTTTTGATGGGATTATTTGTTGTTTTGCTGGTGAGTTGTTGCTGTTTCCTGTATTTTCTAGAGATTAGTCCCTTATCAGATGAATAGCTTACAAACATTTTCCCTATTCTATAGGTTGTCTCTTTATTGATTATTTCTTTTGCTGTGCAGGAGGACTTAAGTTTAATATAGGGCCACTTGGCTATTTTTGGTTTTTGTTGCCTGTGCTTTTGAGGTCTTAGCTATAAAATCTTTGCCTAGAACAATGTCCTGAAGAATTTCACCTTTTTTTTTTTTTTGAGAAGTTTTATAATTTTTGGTCTTTAATCCATTGTTGATTTTTGTGCATGGTCCAGTTTCATTCTTTGGCATATAGATAACCAGTTTTCCCAGCACTATTTATTGAAGAAACTCCTCTTTACCCATTGTGTGTTCTTGGTGATGACTTTGTTGAAAATCAGTTGGCTGTAAATGTGTGGATTTATTTCTGAGTTTTCTATTCTGACTATTGTTTTCATAGCTATACCATGCTGTTTTGATTACTATAGTTTTGTTGTATATTTTGAAGTCAAGGAGTGTGATGCTTCCAACTTTATTCTTTTTGCTCGGTATTATTTTGGTTATTTGGTGCCTTTTATGATTCCAAATGAATTTTGGGATTGTTTTTTTCTATTTCTGTGAAAAATGATGTAGGTATTTTGATAGGGATTCCATTGAATCTGCAGGTTTCTTTGAGTGGTATGGTCATTTTAGCAAAATTAATTCTTCCAATCTGTGAGCATGGGATTCCTTTCCATTTCTTTGTTAAAATTTCTATCATCAGTGTTTTGTAGTTTTCCTTGTAAAGGTCTTTCACCTCCTTGGTTAAATTTATTACTAAGTATTTAATATAATTTTTTATTAAATGATAGCTGTGTACATTAATGCAATCATGAGGTACAGTGTGGTGTTTTCATATACAATTTGAAAAACTTTCATCAAACTGGTTAACATAGCCTTTATGTCATTTTCTTAGTTATTGTGTTAAGATGTTTATATTCTACTCTTAGAAAGATTCACTTGTACCCTTGTAAGATAAACCATAGAAGTGATCCCTCCAATCACCCTCCCTCCACCCATTCCCCCCTCCCATATTCTTAGGCTATAATTAGGTTATAGCT